>CM076649.1:7897471-7915979 GCA_038496675.1 Rachycentron canadum | reverse complement strand
ATATATATATATATATATTTTTTTTTTTTTTTTTTTTTTTTTTTTAAGAAGGCCACTTTCTGCAGACCCTGCTCCAGCTCTCATTGTGACAGTAACAGTAAAATGTTGCCACTGACAAAGCTTCCAGTTTCTGTTGTTAGTCAACTGCAGATCTGTTATAGTGTCATCACTGTACCCCCCCTCCCCACACACACACACACAGACTAGTTTCTAAGGCTCAGTGTTCCCAGGCCCTGCTACAAACTCACTGTCACCACCTACTGCTTTGGAGGTTTCACACAGGACAGATAAACAAAACGCAGTCACGTTTTCAAAAATCCATCATCTTAGTGAAAGGACTGAGTGAATGTTTGTGGGAGAGCCATCATGGTACATTCACACTGATCAAATCAAACCAGCAACAAGAGTTAAGAGTTTTCAGATTCATTATGCCAGCCGGTCAACGCCTGGTGTCAAGGTTTCTTAACCATTTGTATTTGTCATTTATGTTATACCCTTTTCACGCAAGACTTGATTTCCATTTAGCTTCGCTTTCAGGGTCTTTATATTGTGCACACCAGCTCTCTGCCACAGTGTCATGGTTTAATGGGGTATTTGAATAGAATTATTGATGTTATTTGTAACATCTGTGCTTTTCTACTCTGTAAAGTCAACATGTCTGCTGTGGAGAAAGCCAGTTATGCTTTATGTTGTGAGCTGCGTACTCTTTGTTAATTGTTTTTTTGGATGCGATGCCTCATACTAACTGCATGCATAAGTTCGTCAGTTAATTGTCTTTGTTGTAATTTCCAAGGCTTTGTTCGTACTAACATTATCTTCAACTCTTGTATTAATAATCAAATAAGGGCCAGCTATTGTTCCCCAGTCTTCAAGTTTGGAGTGATATTTTAAAATATTAAATGGCTTTACACTATCTATACTAATTTCATGATCTAATGAACTGGAGTCAATTTTAAAATTACTTGCCCCAAAGTTACATTTTTTCACATTTTATTGTTCTCCATTACTTCTAAATTTGATTGTCTCATGACAAAAATCCCATTTTAATCCATAAAAACAGTGACTGACCTGTCCATTTGTTTTAATGCGGTGTAACTAGACATAGCTTCCTGATTCTCACTGGTTCAAAAAACCTTGTCTACTGATTCCATAGTAAAATAATACCCCGGGTTTTAAATTCTGGCTTTTGTGCCCTTAGTCACATGCTTTTATTACCTTTTTGAAAGATCAGTCAGCCTGTGGTACTTAGACTTGCTTTGTAGGTGGATTTTCATTGGCCTTTATGGGAATAAAATCTTTCTAAAAGTGACACTGGACAAATTGAATATAACATTCAAACACTAAGGCGATGTAGAATAACTAGGCATGTTATCATAGAAGAGGGAATCATTAGATTTGCACAGGAAGGTCAGCATCCACCGGGCGTCTTAAGATGTGCGGAAATGTATCAGAAATTCATAGTCGCAGATGGGGTTTGACGTTTTTTTCCCTTCCAGACCTGACCACCTGAATGGACATATCAAACAAGTTCACACAACAGAGAGACCCCACAAGTGCCAGGTAACATTTACAATCTATATTGAGTTAATATACGATGGGAATTCACAGATAATGAAGGCTAAATTCATGTTTAAGAAAGGCGTTAACATGCTGATTTCTGCATTACAGATTTGTAATGCCTCTTTTGCTACAAGAGATCGCCTCCGATCACACCTTGCATGCCATGAGGACAAAATCCCCTGCAAAGTTTGTGGCAAGTTCCTGCGTGCTGCCTACATGACGGACCACCTCAAGAAACACAGTGAAGGAACACATAACTACTGTGGCATTTGCAACAAAGGTAATCCTTACAAATAAAAGTCTGCATACTCACTGCTCTGCAAGTTCCTTCGAGACCCAGGTCCTGACAAATCTTCAGAGGTTGCTGTCTGTATTCTGGTTGGCAGTGCTGTATGTTGTATGTCGCCTTGTAGAGCTTCCATGTGTGTGCCAACCAAATGCTTGAAAGTCCATAGACCAGTTTAGATATGTTGTGCAGTTTACTTGACAAGATTTGACAAAGAGGTGGAGAACATTACTGCCACATTGGAGTTGTAATATTACACCTCAAAAGAGTACAAATTGTGTTTTAGCGGGCCTGTTTGGGCTTCAAACTGAACCCTGGTTCATATTTCATCCTCCCACCTGTAACTTGGACCCTCTCTTGCACCTCATCGATGGAGTACTATTTTCTGTCTGATTAGAGCTTTACGGGAAGGGTTAGGATTGTTAGCTGTGTCTCATTGCTTTGTTGGTCCAGAACTAGAAAAGAAACATAATTTTCATAAAAATGATCAATAAAAAGAAATGTATATAAATTCTATTTCTCAGAGTAAGCTAGCTTTTTGTTGTATCTGTATGTGAACAAATTGGCAATCAGAGGGTAGCACAAGGGTAAAAGTATTGTATTGTAACTTACAGCTCCATCACACTTGGTGTTAAAATGTCTGTATTCTGTTGCTGACAATGTTCCTTGTGTGGATGAAGTAGGACCCAGGGCATTTGAATAGAATTAGTTTGCTGGTGGCGGCACCTAAGATATTATGATGTCGTTCACTGATTTTCAATTTAAAAAATGGATATTAACTGAACTCCCCCCAGATTTAACCATCAGTCTCCACCATTTTTGATCAAGTTTCCAAGCCAATCAGGGTTCAAACTGGAGAGCCTGTCCTTGCTTACAGGGTGCCCTCCTAGCCAAGGCTTTGAGTGTGTCAAACATCTGCCTTGTTCTTTGTTCTTCTGGTCCCAGGTTTCTCCACTGCGTCCTACCTTAAGGTGCATATAAAGACACACCATGGCTCTCCACTGCCCCCTTCTGCCACAATACACACCTTCCCTGAGCCAAGGGGGGGACTGCAGATGCACAACGGTAGCCCTTACCACATGGGACGCCAGTGCTCAGTGGAAGGCAAGCGGCCGTCCGCCCCATCCCAAATTTTCATGTTTCTGGCTTTCATATGCTCTGCTGCTTTTTTGGAGAAACATGCTGCTGCATCTCTGTGTATGTTTAAGACACATGCATACATCCACCTTCGCTGCCAAGCTTTTCCCTCAAACGTTTACTGTCGTGCAATTTCATCCGCTGGGTGTCATTCTGTTAGCTATTTGTGCTTGTCTTTTCTTAAGAGGGCCAGTGTATACAAAACCTCAGGGGGAAAACAACTGGAAGCATTTTTGGTTATTATCTTACTACCACCATTTTCTAATGAACTGCAGATTAAGTAGTCCATAATTGGGCAATGAAGATCTGGACTAGGTTGTACAATCTCTTCACAAATCCAGGTGAAGTCTGAAGTCCATCCTAAATTTTTAGTAACTGGTTTAAAACCACTGATTTCGTAAGTTGGGTTGCACCATTAAAACTTACATCTACATCACTGTCAATAGGACATTGATGTAGATGTAAGTTTTTGAGCAATGAATTGTGTAAGATGAATACTTTGTTCTTTCATGTCTGCATGAAGTAATCTGTGATTTACAGTTCATAGTGTTCATACAGACTAGAAGGACAGGGAAATATTAGAATATGTGAACTTAGTTGACATTATTTACTTGTGTAATCATATGTTATTGACTAAATATTTGTTAAAATTGGAGGTATGTTGAGATATTTCTTGCAAAATGTAATTTAAAATCAAGACTGAAGTCATTATGAAACAGTATCTTTATCTAGTCCAGTTCAGATATTTTTAGTATTTCATATTATCTATTTTAGTCTTTGCTCTTATTAGCAAGCTAATATTACTTTTGGTAGGTGGTTCAGTTACACCTGTGGGTTACTGGGTGAAAATATTTAATAACTGACCTCTAGGAACTAGTTTGTGTGGTGCAACCCATTATAATTGAGAAACCCAAGAAATCCTTACGTTAGATCGTTGGCTAAGTTTGATTTTATGGGCAGCTGGTGTAACCACCAGTAGGAAAAGTGCTGAAATCATAAAAAGCTCACAGAAGTTTCATTTACTTTTGTCAGGACAAGCACAGGATTGTAGAAGTGGCTGACGGACACCCCTTTAGAGAATAAGCAGTGCCATTTTCAGTATTATAGAATGCAATGCAAATCAACAGGCAGACAGTTCTTTAACAATCTATGGGTCTGAAGTTAAAGAGGAAACCATGACCTTGACTGCGTGTCCTCATATACTACTAAAGCACAGATTGAAGACTTGGCTTTTGTTAGGCTTATTTCGTTACATTTCCTGTCATTGCATACAGTAATTGAGCACGTAGACATTTGTAGACTTTGTAGTCACCAGTTCTTACTCATAACAAGGTAAGAATGTGGAGTCCTGAGTCACCTTTGCTTTTTTGTGTGTGTGTCTGTTCAGCATGGCAATGGCAGCATATGGTTAACAGTGTGTGTTCCTGCTTGGCTGGTCCATCAGCAGTTGTTCAGCAATGCACAGTGTTGCATGATTGTCCTAATATGTGCTCCATTTGCCCTGGATTCATTGAAACTCCTTATAGATGTTCCATTTGTTTTTGGGAGAACCAGTAGCATAGAGACAGTGCACAACAAACTGCCACTACCATAATTGACAAAAGTAACAACAAAAAATTATTTTATCATAATTAATTGGCACTGACTTATGACAAAATAATTGATAAGGGAGAGTAGTGCTGAACCAACAAGCAATTTGCATAATAGATGGTTGTTGCTACAATAATAAAAATAATAATGATAATCATACTTATCTTTTATTTATAGAGCAAACACACACTCCAAAGCGAATCAACAACAACCAGATCATAAAAACAGCTTCCAATGGAGGAATAAGCAAATAAAACCTCAACCAGTGCTGCCAGCAAAAGAGCAGTCAGCAAGAATTAAGTAAAATACGGAAACATTCTTGGATAAAAGTATGTTTTAACAAGAGATAACAACAAGAGTTTAAAAGAGGTCACTGGTTCTGGTGACCTGATTTCCTCAGGCAGCCCGTTCCATGTCTTGGGGGCTCTTAGTGAAAATGCTCTGTAGCCTCCAGTTTTCAGCTGTGCCTCTGGAATAGGGCTGTGTGACGTACAAAAAAAATTATTGCAATTATTTTTGGCAAATATTGCGATATACAATAAAATTTTGGTTAGAATGATCGTCTTTGCATTATATTTTCAATGGGGAAAAAAAATGATGATGCAGTTTTTGTTGGGGCCTTGTAAACAAGCATTTTCCCTTACATCCAGAGAATATGATTTATAGTTCTGTAGCGCCACAACGCTTAACGTGCTAAAAATGCAAACCATGTTGTGACACATTTTACCCCAATTTTTTTTTTTTTTTTTGTTTGGCAGCTCCTGTGATTCGAATATCGCATTGGCCATATTGCAAAATCGATTATATGTCAATTAATTGTGCTGCCCTACTCTTTGTTCAAGAGGCTGATAGGTGACATAGATGACAGATGTATAGCTCGGAGAGAAGCCATGAATAGCTTTCATTGTCAATAGAACATACCACAAAAAATACTGAGAGCCAGTGCAAGGATGCTAAAACGGCCACTATGTGGTCACTTTTCTTGGGTCTTGTTAAAAGCCCGGTGGCTCAGTTCTGTACAGTCTGGAGACAATTAACAGATTTCTGTTAATTGTTGCAATAGTTGAAGTGCAAGGCGATGAAAGCGTGTAAAATGGTCTGACTCCGAGAAAACGGAGCACCATTTGTAAACATTTCTAAGATGACAAAAACTAGACTGCACACTTTTATGGTGCGCCACTCAAAACTATCAAACCAAACACCCACAATTCTTTTCAACAGGTGTAATGTTCTCCAAGAGGGAACCAGCAGATGGCAGGATTCAGTTTGCTGTGTGCAGGGAAGCAACTGCACCACTTGTTTTTCTTGAGTTAAGAAAAAAATGTATTCGTCCTTCACTCCTGTTAAACAGGTATGAAAAGAATAACTTTAAACTGTATCAGATATTCCTTCCCTCTCAGTCTTTCAAACAGAATGCAATTGTTATTTTCTGGTCCCCATAAAATATGCAATATAATGCATTATTATTAGAATTGGTAGTCAGTTCCATCACCATATTTACCCATCCCGGGGTGTTAATAAAGAAATGAATTTTAAGGATCCCATGGTTTTGCTATTCAGTTATCTGACCGTTTTGTCACCAAATTTTATGTAGCTCCTCCTAAAAGCATTTCCTTAACTTGTCTCCAATATTGGGTCAGGTGCACAGTAAGCATGAAAAGGGGGAACCACAGCAGGCCATGAGTGTGTCTGCCATTTGTAAAATTAAGTGAAGCATTTATGGTAAACATTTCTCACACAATCACACATTGGGAACTTTTATTGCAGAATATACTAGTCAGTTTGACAGTCAGACTATGAGAAAACTTGTTTAAAAACAGGATAACCAGTGAAAAACTACCTGCAATTATGATCAGATGTGTTTGCTACATGTGTCATTTTGGCAGAATTCTTATCTAATTCTTATCTGCTCGTATATGTTCAGCTTCATGCACATTTTTTTCTTCACTCTGCTGATTTAGCATTTCTGAAGTTGTGAGAGAATCATGGGGCTTAGTTGTGGCAATTTCTCTAATTCGCTATAGTGCATCACTGAATTAAGAATCCTCTTATACAATGAGTGCAGGTGTGTTATCCTTCAGCATTTAAAATTTCAGCTCGAACTGTCAGAGTTCAGCTCAGCCACCAGCAACTAGCAAGTGCTGTTGGAGAGTCTCTGATTCTTGTAGTTCCTGTAAAGCTAAGGACTGACGCAGAAAGAGTGAACGGTGATTATTTCAGTGATAAAATGTGTTTAAACACTACTTAACCATAAACGAACTTGACTCAACATGATGTGATTTAATGCAGAGCGACAAAGCTCATCAGATGCATGAAAAGCTGAAAATATAATTTCCCCTTGGAAATGGCCATGGCCTGAAATGTGTACTGTCGCTATATCTACTGTAGTTTTCACTGTAGTCTTCAATTAGTGCTGTATGTGAGAGAAATAAGTTGTGTGTGAACATTATACTATGTTATACACAACGGGATTTTTTCACAGGGATCTCCTGACATGTCACAAGAAAATACAAAACTCATTACATTATTACATTAATGGTGTGTGTGCGTGTGTGCGTGCGCCTGTCAGTGAGCCAGAATTGTGCATCTGACATTTTTTTGTTAAATCTGTGTTTTTAATTACACACATCGTCCACTGTGAGAAAGTCCTACACTCAAATGGCACACAGTTTGTGTAATTTTATCTGATATAAGTAGATGTTATTCACATTTAACATATTTTTCACAAACATCAACCGTTTTAATTCATTATTTTGATAATTATTTACATTTGAAGTCAGTTCAGGGATTTGGTATTTGCTAAAAAAGGAGAAGGAGGAAAAAGTAAAGTCATTCATTGTTGACGGCTTCAGTGATTGGACTCACTCAGCATGGATTCATTTATACAGTAAAACTCTATAGCACATTGTGTTTACAGACAGCATTTCAAATACTAGTAATGAAATGAAGGTAATTCCGCAGGCCTGTTATGTCTGTCCTTCCCCCCTTCCTTTCTCTCTGGCCGGGTGTCGTGTAGACCTGTGCGCCAGTCGCCAGCTGCTTCTCACCTCGCCTGAGGCAGAGGGTCACTTTCATGGGCTCTCTGGACACCCAGTTCTTCCACAGCCTGGCCCTCCAGCCTTGGGCCTGCAGCCTGAGCTGCTCATGGGGAAGCCAGGTGGGACTCCATATTTCTGGGAGTGTCGCTCTGGTGGGGTTACTGGCTTCCCCGTCCATGGGCCTGTTGCAGGTCAGTACAGTCCAGCAGGAGGGTGGGTTGGGGGCATGATGCTAGCATGGCCCACTGGTTGGATGAGCACAGCACAATTCTCAGTGGATACTGGGCAAATGGACTGAGCTAGATGATTGTATGCTTTAATGCTATAGCCACTTTTTTTGAAGGAACTCCTTTCTTTACCCTCTTGAGTTATTGATGTGTAAAAAGTCAATTGTTGCAAACTGTTTCAATTGTACTTGTTGCCTTGTCACTTAACATCTGATGTTTGAATTTATTGAAGTTTTTGCAGGTACCAGCCAGCAACTGGATTAAAGATGTATTTAACAAACTATTATTTATGATCTGTTTGCCCTAATTCATGGTTCTCTTCCTTCCCATTTTCCCCTTTTTCTCCTTTCTCACTACCCTATCCATGCGGCGTTTACCTCAGACGGACAGGAAAATGCTGGGAAATGTCCACATCTGGAATCAGAAGAATCAGATCCTTCATTTGGAGAATTGCCCAATGGTGATGAGCTTAAATCTCCACATAAACCTGACAGGCCGGAGTTGGAGATGCCATCTTTAGCCTGTAACGGAGCCTCTGCTGGGGCATTGGGGTCTCCAGAGGGAGCAAAAGCCAAGACGGACCCTGAAAAGAAGTTTACCTGCGGGATCTGTGGTCAGGCTTTCCGCACCAAGTCCTACCTCAACAAGCACCAGCACAGAGTTCACAAAGCCCAGAAGGCCCAGGGGGTTTCAGGGTCAAGCTTAAGTGAGCTGGCCCCGTCCCTGACCTCTCCCTTCTCCCCTCAACAAAACATGTCTCTGCTTGAGTCCTTTGGCTTTCAGATTGTCCAGTCTGCTTTTGCCTCCTCACTGGTAGATGCTGAGGCAGGTCAAAGTGGACTGGACTTTGGAGGGAAGTGACGTATTTCTAAAGTTGTAACAAAGCTTCCCACTTGTTGGACAAAGCCAGGTTGCTCACAGAAGATGCTCTGTATTTGGGAATATCTTTGCCTCAAGACTACTTTTTCTGTTTGTTACGTTGCTTAATGTGTATCCAATATTTTTGTCAGAGACCGCCATATGATTCCTACTTTTTCTACTTTTTCAGAGTACGGTGTTTATATTTTCTTTGTAAAGAAATTACATGAAGGTTTTATTTCCTTTATTTGACGGATCTGTTGAAGTTATGTTTGGTAGGCTTTCGGTTGTTTTTTGGCTTGTGTGTTTTTCTTAGCTGCACATATGTTCTTGACATGAGATTAATTATTTAGTGCATTCTTAGAAATGTGTTGTCTGTTGGCCCACTTCAACTGCTCTGATGTACTTCAATCAACCCTTGGCCATTACAACAATTTTTAATGCTTCAATACCCTGTTTCCCTAAAGGCTGTAGACAGCCATCTTTACATCAGAGCAACAAGAGGGCCGAATTCTGTATTTATGTTCTTCTTTCCTTCTTTTAAAGAGGATTTTGCTTTTCTTAAGGACAGGGATTTAAATTGGCCTCAATTTTGATAGCAGGTTTGCTTGGAATCTGTGAATTGTGAATAACTTGCATTATTCCCAACGTGCCCACGGCATATTTCATGACTTTGTTTATTGCAAGCAACGGCTTTGTACAAAAAGTCGCTGAGTAGCACTGATAGTTGTCAGTGAGCTTAAGGAATTACTACAGAAAGGATTGCTGTTGACAACAGACACTTCATTCAATTGTTCATCTACACAAAGTGCAGTCGGCTACATAAAACCTGGCAAAAAATTATCTCACCTTTAAACAAATGAATAATTAAGCTACCTCATAGAAAGATTCAACACCATACAACTTTGTTTATCATAGCTTAATTAAGGTTACTTCATCTGCAAACTTCATTGGATAAAAAGGTATTATTGGAAGAATAAAGTCATTCTTCACAAATGAAAAAACTGTATTTAAAACCCCATATAGCACCAAAGCTTTCAGTTCTTTTCAGTATTTTTAACATCCCAACCTCTCCCAAGTGCAGACATGCTGGTAGCTGCCTGTGTGGAGTGGTTGTGAATCTTAACCAGAAAGCATTGGTTCACTGATGTGACAGCTGACAAGATGTGCTAATCTACTGGCAGCTCATTTGGATGTGAAAAGCCCTTTATTGTCTTTTGATTTGATGATTTGCAAAATGAATGATTCATATGAAAAACTGCAAAAGTAAGGAGCAGAAAGCCATTTATTATTGTGATCTATATTGTGTACAGGAATATTTTTTTGAAATGAAATGTTTTTCTTTGTTTATCAAGCCTGCATACATTTTGATTGAGAACTGGTCTTGAAACATGCCTTGAGCTTGTTGGGAATCAGCTTTGTACCCCAACCGCCACTACAATGACAATATTTCCAAGTATTGTTTGTTAGGTATTAAACAGGGACCAAGGTCAGGTATATTTTCAGTATATATTTTGAGAAATGTAAATTATATTTTATTAACTTATTCATGCCCCTGTTTTTGTGTACAGTTTTTTTTTAAGCCAAACAAAAATGATTTGCTCATTTTGCTAATTTTTCACTCTAAATTATGTTAAATGAATTGTTTTTTGGTTTTTTTTTGTTTTTTTTGTGTGTTGTGCAGCAGTTAAAGGGGTTTGAGGAAGGATTCACACCCTGATCCACCAGCCTCTGAACCGACCAAACTTAATGCAACTTTTAGAGTCAAGTAATTGAGCTCACTTTAATTCTCTAGTGCTTTTTTTTTTTTCATCTTCATCGCCTTCACATCTTGTATTCATCAACACCATCACCACCCCCACCCATCAGAGTTGCTTGTGCTGTTGTGTAGATGACACAACTTGTGTTTGCACTAATGGCTGCTCCGTTAAGGCACAAGCAATCCATCTTCATACAACGAAAGTGTTTATCCAAACTGCTGAGAAGACATTTCTGTGATTGGAACAGACACAATCAAACAGATTTTATACTTGTTATGGTTTGGAAGAAATTGTATAAGTTAAAGAGGTAAATTCAGTTTAGTGCTTCGACTAACAATTCTATTCATTATTGATTAATCTGCAGATTGTTTTTGAATCAGCATGCCCATAACATGCTAAAAAAAAAAAAGACATTCACTTTTGTTTATTTGTTGACAAGCAGTCCAAACAACAGTGAAAAGTGTGCCCAAGAAGGAATTAAACCTAAATCTAAATAGTTGCCCATTAATTTTCTGTTGATGAACTAATCAATTTAATGGGTTGTAAAAATAAAACTTGAGGTTTAAACAATAAAAAAAAAAAAAAAAAAAAATCGGACAGATTCTTTTCACAGTGATAACATAAAATACTTTTTTTTGCTTTTGTATATATTAAAACATCTACACTATGTCGAAGTGACACAATAGCAAAGTACATCATGTAAGTGGGGTTTCACAAAGAACTCTCATACAATGTACATCAGCCGATTAATATATTTCCCACAAGTTAATGTTTCATTTTGTTTCTAAAACTTCCAATAGTGAAGGGGCTAGCAGTGTGAGTGTGAGTGTGAGTGTGAGTGTGAGTGTGTGGGTGTGGGTGTGGGTGTGGGTGTGGGTGGGTGTGTGTGTGTGTGTGTTGATGACTGTAAAAAGAGTGTATACATGTGCTCTGTGTGTTTGTCTGTTAAATCTGTTTCCAGATTTTTGTTTTAATTATTTGTGATCAATTTAGACTGTTAAATTCAGTACATTCCTATATTATTTATGGTTTTATTGTGATTGTAACAAGTGTATATACCATTCATATACACATTCTATAGATATATATATATATATAAATATAAATATATATATAACAAACCAATATGATCAGTGTTTGTCAATGGTGGTCCTGTACATATATAGATTTTTGTTCTTGTTTGTTATATGGAGGGGTGATAAATCATGGCCGTTTGAAAGTGTAAACTGCATGTTCTGTCATGCGAGCTGAGCTGGGGACTGAATGTCAATCACTGGTTGGTGGCAGTGATACTTTCACTGTTTCACTGTACTGTCACTCTGCTCTGGTAGCACTCACACTGCCAGCTGCATGACTCGCGTCTTTGACCAAGTTTGTTTTTTTTTTTTGTTTTTTGTTTTTTTTCCCACTCTGCACTAGTATTTCATCCTTGAAAGGTGATAAGGGTTGTGTTGTTATTGTTTTAAATCAAGTGGACATGCCACAAGGAAGGAGTGTTTTTCCTCACTGGGACGTATGATTTTTGTTTCGCTCATGTTGGTACTCAAATGTAAAAGATTTTTCATGGATAATTTAGGCCTAAATGTTTTTGCTTTCTGCTTTTGGTCTGTTGCAAAGTGCCTTCCAAATACTGATTGTGCACAGCAGTGGATTAAAAAAATAGTCCTCTTTTCTAAAGGTTGATAATTGTACAAAGTGACTTGCATTGACACTTTTGTATAAAACACAGAAAATGTACAATATGTTAACTTGGTATTTTATCATCGTACTCAACAAGATTGCTCTTAAAACATGTGTGCTACATGTTTTGTTATAAGGTCTTTGGACATATTTCAATATAAGCATACTTTTCTATAGATATTTGTTTTTGTACTCTGTTATTGAGTCTCATCTCTTGTTGGTACAGAGATGGGCATCAAATAAATTGCAATTGAAAAAGCTCCTAATATTTGTCTCAGAATTATTAATGGTATATATTAACACATATCTGGTTTATGTACTTTCAAACTAACAGTCACACAAACAGGCAATTAAACATTTTATAAGATATTATTATTATTATTATTACTGGGAGACCAGGTAGATTATTTTACATGTTTCTTTGGTGCCTGTAGACCCGCTTCTATTAATCAATGTATCACTTGAATGATGTGAAAAGCAAACTGAAGCGAAAGTGCTTCATCATATACACTAAAATTGGAAGTGTTAGTGTTAACCTCTTTAAGTGTCACATTAACACGTCGAGTGAGTTCAACTCAAAAGGGGGGGAAACAATACATGCCTTAATGCCAATTTCTTAAAAATAAAATGAAAGTGAAGTTTTAATTTTAGTCCCTTATCATCTTACATAAGTATATTTAAAATACATTAAACACATAAAAAATACATTGTTCTTAAAAGTCCAATGTAATTGTAAAGTCTCGACTTCTCTCTTAACACTGTAAATGTGCTTTTCAGAGGATGCACACATCAGTGTATTATAACAGCCACTTTCAAACAAGAATACATTTCACCAGCATCTGGACTCTACCAACTGAATCAAAGCAAAAGTCTTATCAAATCACCAAATGAGTCGTGAGATGTGAGTGTGTGCCTGCTGAGTGTGTTTGTGGCGACTGACTTGTTTTTCACAGGTGGAACATGACATTTTTGGATGCTCTAGAAAACTATCTGCTGCTTCCTGCTGCTGGAAAAACATCAGCTGACTCAAGTGCAAACAAACGGATCCATATTGTTCATTTGAAATGTCATTAAACATGGTGAGATGGCTTTTGAATATAGTGTCTGTAACTGTGTCTTTCAGTTCCAAATTGGAGGAGCTAGATTTTTTTCTCTGACTTTCGATTAGTTATGGATTAGTTTAGTTTTGTGTCAATGGAGTCATGGGTTCAAGTTTTTGGGTTTGAGTTTGTTCATTTTATTATATTAGCACCCTGAGAAGATAAACATTTCATAGCTGCATCTATAGCTTGACTTTATATTTCCGGTAGTAATGATATACTATGTATAGTAATAGTACAAAAATATGTTTTGTCAGGTCAGATTGTCTTTGACCTTTGAGCACCAAATTCTAAGCACTTCATCCTTGAGTCCAAGTGAAAGTTTGTGTCTGATGGAAATTTGCTCCAGGCATTAAAGGAATATTCAATCTACAAGAAGGTGAGGTGACCATGACCTTAACCTTTGACTTATGACCACCAAAGTCATCAGTTTATTCACAAGTCCCAATTAACATTTGTAATAGATTTTAATAAATTCCCTGAAGACGTCACTGAGATATGGGATTCATAAGATTGAGACAGACAGATGGACAACCTGGAAACATAGTGCCTCCAGCCAAAGCTGTCATAGACGTGGAGGAACAAAAACACAGAAAAATGATCTCCCTGATGCTTGTTGTTCTACTGCAGGTTTCCATTTGGTCTCTCTCCTCAACAGGTTTCTAAATTAGGCCAAGAGCGTTCAGTGTTAAACAGTGGTACTTATTCATTGTGCCATTTCAGACTAAAGTGTAAAAGGCCCCAAAAAAACTCAGTTTGTTTGTTGTTGTTTTGTCCCCATGTGGAGAGAAGCACAATAAAGTTGGAATCAGAACATGGTTATACCTCTATCAGTAGCCTTGTGTGTGTGTGTGTGTGTGTGTGTATGTGCGTGCCTACAATTGACATAGTAAGAAACCAGAGTGGCTGCTCTTACTGACAAAACAAATATGATAATTTATGATGCTCTTTCATTTCTTATTACTGAGAGATACTGCACAACCTTTTGTTTTATGACCTGCAATGACAATGAACATGTTTCCATATTAGATGAACGCTCTGTCTTTTATTATCAAATGATCTGTCGGTGCATAGATAATAATGTTGGACAGCCATGCGCAGCTGAGTGAGTATAACACACTGTGTCTTTTCTGAAAGAAACTTACTTTTCTTCAGGTGTTCTGTGGACAGTCAAGTCTGTTCTCAACAGTTAGAAAGACAAGATGCATTTAACTGACACCAAGCTCAAAAATGACCAGCAGGCGTTTCCCTGTGGGCACCTCTGCACCCACAGGTTTGTGCACCCAGTGAATAGAAGAAGAAGTGAATAGAAATGTGAATGTTGACAGCCAGATTAAAAAGCAGGCATCTATAGGTCGGTGTTGATACACTCAATTATCTACATTATCAATTATCTATATGAAGAGTCAACTATTGTATATGTAGCTTCCATCAGCTGTGAACACATGGAGATGTAATAACTGGCAAAACACACTCAATATAATTCTGCAGAGCAGTTAGAGCTCCATCCTGCCTGATATTATACTTTCAAAAGAACCTCCAAGTTTTCATGTTTACTCAAGCACTGAACTAATTTCTAACTTCACACCTGTAGTTTGTCTGAACCTTCATGTAAAAAATTATCTTGCACAAGCCCAAATAGCCCTGATTACATAACTGTTTACCTCAACTGGGTTATTTTCTCAGACTTTACCAAATTTCTCCAAGTCCTCAGAAGAAATTATAAATCCATTTTTACAGGCTGAGCAGTGCTCACATTAATAAGTAATCATGTAAATTAGTAGAGTGCCTCTATAATCTGTGCATGGATTGCATTTACAAAGGATTATCCATAATGAATGATGTTCAATCCAACCTCCATGTGAGTTTACCTCCCTCTCGGTTTAAGATAATGTCTAACCAGTAGACAGAGCATAGTGGCAGGAAATGCTGCACCTGCAACAAGTCCAGGAATCAACCAGACAGACCAGGTTTAATCTAGTCCAGCGTTTGGTCATCCTTATCACTCACGTCAAAACATGACGATCTTGATCTAACAACAACAATGGACAACTAAAGTCTATTGATGTGTAACTTCAGGGAGCATCCTTCATATATGGCTACCTCTGCAGCCAGCATCCAGGGAGACAGTGCGGAAAATGGAGGGATCACCAAAAAAAGTAGGTGACTGTTATTACATTGTGACAAAGTTTGAGAAAGATTAGTGCGATCCACAGTGTTTTTGAATACTTGAATACAGCTTTCAAAATGTTCACTCATCCAGTAAATAGTTTTATTATGGTGTTCAGAAAGTGCAAGCAAGAGAAGGAGAGATTTTCACCAATTTGTCTGCGTTTAAAACTAAATATTGAAAACACAAGCAAGTGGTGGAAAGAAAAAACCTAAACATGTCTGTATTTCATGTATTTGACCTTTTCCTGTATATATAGTGTTGTAGAGTGAATTACAGCTCATTGGGCTTTTTATACTTTTTATAAGTCAACAGTCAGTGACAAACGAATAGACATATACACGTGTATAAATATATAATCACATAGGAGATATTTATAGACCACCATTAATATATAAAATTGTTTGTTTTTTTAAACTGCGACAACTTTACAAGTTGTTTGTCATTATTATTATTTTTTTCCCCATTGCATTAAAACTGAAAACATGTCCACTTCCACTGTACTGGCGCAGTGGCAGAAGATTTGGAGGCTGGTGAAAACTCAAGTTAAATTTCTTCATTTTGTATGTAAAATTGAAGGAACGAGTACTAGTGTTAAAGCGGGGGGTTGAACAAACTGTTGAGTACACAGCTCAGTGTTGCACGCAGCATCATACAGGTTAATAGATGTGCAGGTCAGGGATGTCACTCATAATCGTTATAATCATTAAACACGTTTGCTGTGTGTCAGTGAACCATTAAAAGGATTATCCCATACTTACGTGTTCCTATGATTTCTAATTCACCAGTGCACAGCTGAAAGACTAAGTCAATTATATATAGACAGATATATTCAAATATATTAAATATATATTAAATATATATTCCTTTTCAGCTGCAGTACTGGAGGCTTTATGTGCTGTCGGTGGTGTTGGGAATTGGTGGGTCGTTTCAGTATGGGATTCAAGTGTCTGTCATTGCTTCTCCGGCAGTGGTGAGATTTCTACTGATGTTGATATAGCAAAGCAATAAAATGAATCAAGTTCACCGTGTCAACAGGAACAAAAACCTCTGACTTCTCTAAGTGTCCTTCTTCATTCTTCATTCCGTGTGGTGTGTATAAAAAGACATCCTATTTTATGTCTATTATTTGCTGCCCTTCCTCACAGGCACATTTTAAACTCAGACTGTGATTCTTTGTTGGCCACGAATCACAGTTACAGAATGATGAACTTAGTGTAAATCTACCACAAGGCGAGTGAAAATCATAAACCTAACCTAAACAGCTGAAAAAATGTCAGTTAGACACAAAGAATGTAAAATAAAATAGCCACCATACCTGGTCAAACCAGACGAAGGCTGTATATGTATGTATATATACTAGGCTCAGCATGTAATCTAACAACAGGCTAACAGTAGCTTTGACAATATAACAAGCACAGCAGCACATCAGTATGATGATGATTATTTATCTTAAGCAAGTTGCTGTCACTGATCAACCTGTTCCAGTCACAACTCATTCATCAAATGACTCTGACCTTCACCTCTCCACAGCATGTTCAGAGCTTTGTAAACTACACGTGGCTGCTGAGGTATGAAGCTCCAGTGGACAACTCTGCCAACCAGCTCATCTGGTCCTTCATCGTGGCTGTGTTGAGTCTTGGAGCCTGGGCTGGAGCTATTCATAGTGGCAGCCTTCCTGTCACTTATGGCCGGTGAGAGACACACACATGCACGCACACACACACACACACACACACACATCATGGCTATTTTATCAGAAATATATCAGTGGGGTTAGATGGGGCTGTTAATAAGTAGCAAACACTCAGCAGGTATTTGCTGACATGTCTACTTTTCCAAACTGTCTTAACTGCCAAACAACTGTTTTGGAACCAAAAAAATAATTTCCACAATTTATAAACTGGAGGCAAAAAAAAAAAAAAAAATATATATATATATATATATATATATATATATATATAAATACTTAACGTGTTTGTCGAAAGGTTAAGCCATTGATATAGATGTTGCAGATTGACATTGCAAATCATCAGTGGACGTCCTCATACATTGATTGTGAATATCAAGTTTATTTGAATTTATTTTAATAGATCTCTGGTGAATCTTTTGTTTTTTCAGAAAAAAAACTCTGTTGTTCAACAACGTTGTGGCAATTGTTGCTGCCCTGCTCATGCTCTTCAGTCGCATGGCGAAATCTTTTGAGATGATCTTGCTGGGTAGATTTCTCTATGGATATAACGTTGGTATGTTGTGATAATATGTAGTGGATGTGTTATGGTATTTTTTTTTTTTTTTATTATTTTCTAGTTTTTGTCAGGCTCACAGTGTTTTGTTTTCATATTGTCTTTCTCCAAAGGTCTTGGCCTGAGTGTTCACCTGATGTATCTCGGAGAGAGTTCACCAAAGAAACTCAGAGGTTTCCTGACTCTCACAACCTCAATCTTCACTGGCTTTGGAAAAATCATTGGCCAAATAATTGGCATCAAGTAAGATTACTACTAATTACTACTGACAACAGTAGTGACTGTCTTAACTGTATGTAGTTTGGTCTCTTATGTTTTCTTATGTTTATCTACTTTTGGTACAAATATTCCTTTGACAGTTGTCTATTTAGCTTTTTTAAGTCATGACCAAAAATTTGTTCCAAGTCAAAGTGCAAAACCTTGTTAAGCTTGTCTCAGTAGTCACTATAAATGGGACAAAGTCATAAGTCATTTCTCCACATAATTTTTTTTTCAACTTGTTTCACTCTCTGTTTAGGGAGATGATGGGAACAGAAGAAATGTGGCCTTATCTCTTGGCAGTTAGTGGTGTTCCTGCCATCTTGCAGTTTGTGACCTTGCTTTTCTTCCCCGAGGCTCCTCGATACCTTTATATCGACAAAGGAGACGTGGAAGGCAGCAAAAAGGGTTTGTGAATTTACATTTCATATTGGATCACAAAGGGTCACAAAATTAAAAACATTCAACATTAATCCCCAAATTATCACTCAGAAGTGTGGACTTCCAATACTGCGTATTTGTTAGAATCAGAATCAGAAATACTTTATAAATCCCTCATGGGAAATTTTTATCTTACAGTGCTCCATTTCACATATGC
>CM076649.1:7847978-7897071 GCA_038496675.1 Rachycentron canadum | reverse complement strand
ATATATATATATATATATATATATATATATATATATATATAATGTAATTCTACTGTTTTACCATTCAAACTTTAAAACGTATTGTTTTTTCTTGTAGCCTGTTGAAATGGATGGGTTGGGTGGAGGGGTGTGTTAGAAAAGGTTAAAGAATTTTTTTTTTCTTTTCATTGTTGTGATAAAGACTGGATAAACAGCTGCTGCGTCATGTGATTTGTAACTTTTTTGTAACTCTTATGTGTGTCTCAGTCCTTCTTGATAGATCGTTCTGGCAGAAAGAAGCTGATGGGCTATGGCTATCTCTTGATGGGTATCACCATGTCTATACTCACTGTCATGCTGTCCATCAAGGTAACTGTACTCCAACTCTCCACACCTCCTCCCCTCTATCTTGTAGAGAAAAAAATGATTGATGCTTGTCCTGTCACGCAGGATCTGAATTCATGGATCCCATATGTGAACATCGCCCTGATCTTCTGCGTCATCGGCATTTATGGACTTGGACCTTGTGAGTTTTCTGCTGCTTGGCCTTGTCCTCACAAGTGAAAAGATAACCATGGATATTAGTCACTCAAGCTTGATTGACCTTATTATTTTGGTTGCCTCTTTTAGCTGGAGTGTCAATGGCTCTTCCTGCTGACCTCTTCCTACAAGCCTGGCGTCCTTCTGCTTATGTGATCAGTGGGACGATAAGCTGGCTCAGCATGTTCCTTCTGGGGATGTTATTCGGCTATATAGTGGTGAGATACTGTGCATCATGTCATCTCTCTCTTGATCAGTTTACTGTGGTTATGTCATCCTACTGTTAATTCATACCATCCCATTTTTATTTGTTTTCCATACAGGATGGACTCGGGCAGTTCTGCTTCCTGGTTTTTGTGGTTTACTGCATTGTGAGTGCAGCATTTCTGATGAAATTTGTCCCAGAGACCAAAGGAAAAACAATGGTTGAGATTATGGATGACTTTAACAAATTGAATTACAAGAACAGTGAAGTCGATATTGAAAAGTCTGACAATGATCTTGAAACTAAACTTTAACTTTTTTTCTTTTTACATTGCTTATTTATCACTTTTGTAATTTTTTTTTATAATGAACCTTGTAAAAATTTTTCAATTCAACATTAAACTATGTGTATTTCAGGGACCAAACTTATAATTAATTGTGAGTTAGTTTACACAGATAAAGTGTTGCTTTCAGTAAACACCAAAATGTTTTAGCTGCTTGCACAGGCAACCTATAGGCCTTTGTTTTTTTCCAACGTGGAAGGTTGAATGAAAGATGCTGCAGAGTTGCTTTGTGGGAGTTGCAAGCGCCATAATTTTTACAGATTTGCCAACATCCGAGACTAAAAGTCAGGACCTGGTGCCCAGACTTCGATCACCCTTTTTTTGGTGGACTGTTGCTGGACTCTTAAGTGCATGATTCACACATTTCTACGATTATACCATTACATCAAATACAACATCCAATATCCTGTACATCATATTATTCATTTCTTGAGGATTTTCCCAAAATTAAGCCTCACATATCTGGAATCTTTGGAAACCTGGTGATCTCCCTCATCCTGTATGGATTCATTCTCATAGTGTGATATTGTATCTTCACTTTATTCTTAAATGTGGAGAACTGGCCTTAGCATTATTTTTTACTGAATATTTATCTTTTCAGTTCATTAAAAAAACCTCACATTTATCATTTACTCATCATACAGTGTCGGTTTCTTTCATCACTTTATTATACAATGCTTTTATACACATTTCCCCAGTAACTAGTCTCACATGTTTGGTATCTATCATAATGTTCTGTTTAAGTTTTAGTTACACGTGTTTCTATGCAACACGTTATTCCACAATACTGGTCCAGTGAATTAAGTGTTTCACTGAGTCCATATTTCTCAGACTTAACAAAAAAGCTTCCTGGCTGTTTGTTATGTCACACAGTGTGAGCTTATTTCATTGTATTTTGTCTGGAATGAAAATGTTGTCTGATGATATGCGTGGAAAATTAAATATGTAACATTGTGTTAATTTAAGATACTTTATTTTCTCATTATTTCAGATCATTAAAACAAAAAATGATAAACTGTTTCCATTCGTGTACAAACTGTGGGTCACGAATTTCAATATTTTCTAAAGCATTAATGCTCAACTTCATAGAACCATTTCCATGAACAATGTTTGCACAATGCTAAATACAGTTTGTATTTAATAAGGTGTATTAAATACATTGTATTGGCCACACTGGAAAAAGTATAGAAGAAAGTCCTGTGTGCAGCTTATTCTGACCTTTGACCTCCCAAACAAGAGACTAAGATAAAGATTTCTCTTAAGATAGAGAAATAGATAAATACTTTATTAATCCTTTGGGGAAATTCAAATTGTCCAGCAGCTCACTAATAAATGCAGTTTAGATTTAGCCCTTTGTCACATTAAAAGAGCTGTTTGTAAGTTTTAGTATCGCTACATCGCCATAACAGCAGAATTATCAGCTGCCTATCAACCAGTTCCCAAGAGTCTCAGCCATCACTTACAGTTAAAGTGGTTAGAAGAGCAGAGCAGCGCTACTTCTTCAGGGCAGACTGGACACTACAGTGGCTCAGTATCAGAGATGAGATGAGCTAACTGGGCCTGGGCTAGCTAGTTAGCATGCTAATTTTAGTAGAAGAGGAAGGAAGGAAAGAAATTTGATGCTGAACTGAGTAAACAGATGTTAATGGTAAAATTGGCTATATAGCACTTGCAAATTTCACACATATTTATTCATTTAAACCAGATTTTTTTTTAAATATGTAAAATATCTCAAATTCATAATTAATTGGCTAAACTGACATGTTCAATCTACATTCATTATAAAAATGTTATGAAAAAAGTTTTTTTTCAGCAAGTTTTTGCACCAAACCATCATGTTACTTTTCAATTTATTGAATCAATTTCTATTTAGTAACTGATTTCTTTTATGTTAATCAGTGACACAGAGCAACAGAAAATACAAGTGTATACATGAGAGGTAATTCCTTTAAAGGACCATAGAAAACACACTCCAGATAAAGGAGTTATAGCGGATCTAATATAAAAGTGAGCATTCCCCCGTTACTGTCAAACTGCATGTGACTTCTTCCAGTTCAAGCTGGTTGGGTCAAAGTGACACATTCAGTGGATGTGACTGTTTCAGGAGAAAATGTCTGCCTACAAGGCTGTGGAAAGACACACTTCACCCAGCTGATATTGAGCTTGAGTCTGTGATGGGCAGTTTTTGTCCTGGCCCTTGAAGTTGAGCTTGTGGAATTCACTCGTGATGACCGACAGAGACTTCCCCTTGGTCTCTGGCAGAAACAGGCCAACATACAGCGCCGACAACATGCAGACCGCTCCAAAGGGCACAAAGCAGTACTCACTCAACTCACTCTGTCAGGGGAAGGCAGAGAAAAGCTGTTACCCTGATGTGAGGAATTATTTAAATGTTTAATAAAATGTCTAATAGTGCGTCTTAGTCTAGACTAACTAGAACTAACTAGAACTAGAACTAACTGTCCTATACTTGTGGATGTGTACATAGGCAGAACCACAAAATGATTTTAATTAGTGGTGATGAGCTTAAGTATCAACTTAAATTCCATATCTAGATAAAGAGTTGTGAATCATGTCATACAGACACCATGACTTCCTCAGTTTGAAACTTCCTAACAGGTGTTTTATGTCTTCATTTCCCATAGTTTTATCCTAATCAATCCAAAACTACTTTCTCATGTCAAGTGTTGAAAGATGTTGAGTTTCATTTAAGATTAGAGAAAATTACATTTATCATAAATGGAATATCTTCTAGTTTTAGATTAATGTGGACACCTATTTTTTTTAATGTTTGATAGGATTTTTTTTAATGTTTGATAGGATAAAAACTCTTCAGAGTGTGTGGTTACAATGGGTGTGTACATTTACTGTCCCACTGTGCAGGATGTGTGTCATAAAATCCTGATTTGCAATCTGTGTCATACAGCACAATATCAATTTGAGACAGAAAACCTGGTGATTAAGATATATGGATGGATGAATGCTGATAAGTGGATGCTTGTGACTGACAGACTGACCACAAGAAATGGGAAGATCATTCCAATGATGAAAAGGTTAAGCCACATCATGGAGCCAGCGATCATGTAGGCTGCAGGCCGAGCAGTCTGATTGAATATTTCTGTGGGCAGAACACCAGTCACTCCAGCTAAGAAACCCCCCCCCCCCCCCAAAAAAAAAAAACATCAGTGTATGTCAGAAATATTATTTAACACTTGCTAACAGCTTTTGGGAACAGCTGGCTCATTTAGATGCTGAATCACCTTCAACATCCAAGTTTCTGTTAGCTTATTTCTGTTATTTAGCATTTAGTTATATTTACAATGTAAATTTAGTTCACCGTTGCATTAGTATTTAGTAAGACTCTGTGAGGAAATGAGAAACAGTCATAAATGTGTTGGTGTGAGTCACTATGTCTGAAGGGAACTAAAATGGAAAAAAATGTGTACATGTTAAGTTCAACATTTAACTGGTCAGTCTTGACTATACGTATTTTCATTACATGATTTAGTTTGAAAAGAATTATGTTTTGTAAAATCCTGATAAAAATTGGTACACTGACCTGGTCCCATGCCAAAGCTGAGAATGTAGGTGAAGATGCAGGCCATGCTCAGATAGGGCATCCAGGATATGTAGTGCTGTTTGTATGGAAGGAGGGAAGTGAAATATATGCAACTCACAAGCAAGAAGGAAATAAACCAGATCAGATATTCTGCCACTTTCATATCTCATAGATTGCTGAAATTATCTTCCTCTCAGCCCTGTGCCAGGTCCGCAATGTATTTTTCCCACAAACATCATCTGATGTGTGTTAACTCAGGCTGCCTCCTAGTGGACTAACTGAAACTAAAATGTGTTAGATGGCCGGTAACATTACATCGCTTTCCTCACACAGGATGAATTCCTTTATATGGCAGCACTATGTTTCCACAAACATGTACAGTGAGGATGGTACAAAAATAAATGGGTGATGAAGCTTGTTCTCAGATTTTTAATAAATCTGGCAAAACAAATCTCTTTTTTTTAATGTTTGTCCAGCAGTCTTCATGTTCGATACAGTTGCCATCTAATTCTCATTTGGGTCAGAATGAACAATTTAAAAAACCCGATCCCTAACCCTCAATCACATCTACTCAGTAATTACTAATTGCTCATGTGATTATCCCCAACATGAATGCATTTTCATTGGTAACTTGTGATTGGAAAGGTTTAGTGTGTGGATCATTTTAAGTGGTTTAATACCTCAAACGACAATGCAATTGTGAAGACAACAGCCCAGATGGTCATGAGGACAAACCCTCCCATCAGCATGAACCTCCGACCTTTGCGCTCAATCAACAGGTTCTGAAAAATATAAAAATGTCTACATGAGACTGTTTCTAGTTTTTATGCTGAGCTAAAAGAATCATCTCCTGGCTCTATGTTCATATTTACCATACAGAGTCTTCATAAGAGAGTTAAAAAGCATATTTCCCATTATATGAACTATTCCTCTAACATAATATCTTCTTCTTTATTGACTTACTATCTACTATAAAGTTCCTACAAAGATTTCCATGAACTTCTTGTTCATATCAACTATTTGGCTGCTAGTTTTAACAGTTTCTCTATCATTTCTTGGAAGCTACACAGGAAATTTGTTACCATATCATGTTTTTGTTGCATTATATGCCAAAGTGATAAACAGAGACAAAGAAATGCATAATGAACAGTTTTTCTAGAAACTATGCCATTAGCATGCATTGAATCTTTCAGAAGAATGCAAACACCAGTCTCCCTTTGCCTCCAGCCGGTTACATAACGTGAGCATGATGGATACTTACACACATTATACAGGCTGTGAATTCACATGTTCCTGTCCCAATGGTGACATACTGGATTTTATCATCAGCTATTCCAGCCTCTTTAAACACATATGATGCATAGAAGTAAATCTGAGAGAAAAAGAACATAATGAGACATGTACAGCAAAAGCACACATTACATATTTCAACTGTTGCTAAGCTGATTTAACATTTTGCACACAGAGTAATTGTGTTAATACCCAGGCCTCTCTCTAAAGCTGCCAAGCATGTGGTTAAAAGCCTTGAAACACAGGGGTTATTTAGTCATCCTTTTCTGATGAGAGGGCAATAACTCTGAAATTCAATCTAGATATGTTATAAATGTGAAAGAAAAATATCAATATATGGCAAAGCTCTTTCGTCCTGTCATTCACGCTGCACATTTCATTAAGCAGTCTGTACACATCATTCACTGTGTATTATAGTGAGGCATGATGCTCCATCACCAGTATGCATTATTAATATGAGCTGCAGGAATGTAAAGCAAGCCAGACTCAATGTAAGCTGATGATGGATCATCTCGAATTTCTAATCAACTGTTGGATGTAGGAGGAGGAAACTGCGGCCAAATGAACACCTGATACTATTACTGTAGATCAGTATCGTTGACACTGATCCTCTTGGATTACATGAGATAATTTTCTACAGAGAGACTCCACCACAGACAACACATACTGTAAAAATCTCTCTCGTGACATTAATGCCTGTTCTTCTTACCGAGTCATTACCACAGAGCTGCATGGCACTGCTGATGATCATGACGGAGATGAGCTGCCAGCGAACAGAGCGGTCACTGAAAAGCTCCCAGGGTCGGCTGGCCCTCATGCCTTTGGTTTCAGCCTGTTCCTGCAGAATCTCATCGAGCTCGCTGCTCTGGACCTCACAGCCACGTAGACGTCTCAGAGCTGATCAGAATAAAAACCACAACCTTACAACCTGAGAATGTTTTGTCCCCTTGTAACATTTCTCGGTTGATGGTGGCGGAATAAAGTTATTTCCCTATGAAATGCAATGGAGTAGAAGGCTACCACTAAATTGTTTGACATATCACAGTACCCACCGTTAATACAAGCCTCCTTGTCCCCCCTGTCAATGAGCAGGTATCTGGGGCTTTCTGGGAACCACGGCAGGGTCAGCAGCTGAATGAGGCCAGGAATTACATTACTGGCAAGAAGATACTGCCAATACGGTTCACTGCCCAAAATCTCTCTATAAATAAATAAACCAGAATGTTACTGTAGATATCTTTGAACTCCACGGCACATGTTTTTATTTCATATGGCCCATACCTTAGTCCGATCACTTGCCCTAACACCACACCAAATGCTGTAAAAACGGCTGATGACAACGAGATAGCCCCCCGTAAGTGCTTTGGAGCACTTTCTCCAAAGTACATGGGTTGCACATTCATGCTGATTCCTGCAAAACAAACAGTGGTGCTACCTTTAATGCATAAATGTCTCAGTTTAGTTCAGTTCAATTCAGTCTCTTGAATACAGGATGAGGAGTTTAATTATTACAGTGTCAGAAGGCAAACATATAAAGTACATCTACTGACAAACGTACCAGCATTTATTCCAACCAGGACCCGTGAGATAATGATCATCTCAAAAGACTTTGCAGCTCTGCTTGTCACAGCTAAGAGTGCACCAGTCGTGAGGAAAATGTTGTTCAACAGCAGACATTTCTTCCTTTTGAAGCAGAAATAGCACAAATAGAACAAAATTAATTAAATTAAATTAATATTGCCAAAGACTTTTAGTGATAAATTCTATGACTCAGTGACCTAATGTATGGTCATTCTTAGGAATACAATGTGGGAAATTCATCAATATAACCTCCAAACCAGCAATGAATAGATCCTACCACCAACTACAATCTGTATTCTTGTCGTAGAGCTCAAACAGTGTTATAAGCCACAGTGTTGCACTGGACATGTTCTGGTGTTGATTTTTAGTCAGGCCATGCACACAGTCCTGTTGCCGTAATACTCACATCACAGTAACAACTGTGTATTAACCCACAATGAAAATTATGTTATTTTGTTCTCAACAGAGTAACTAAAAACGCTAAAAACTCCAGTTTCCTTTTTGGAATGACTTGTTAAAATAAATGAAACACTGTTTTTATGGCCAGTTGTTAAACATTCACATGTGCAACAGGTACCATTGTCCCCAGGTTAAGGAAGTCAGAAAGTACTGAGAGAAGAAAAAGAAGAATAAATCCAGAAAGCTCCTTTAAAAACACCTTAAAAACACTGTTCTACCATAGTTTTTTCTGCATGTGCTACTACATGTTCTAGTATTTGTTGAAATTGTCTTTTTTAATCATACTTAACTAAAAACTAATTTCTGTTACATGAAACATAACAGTAAGTGATTAAAAACTCACAAAGGGTCATTCAGATGTGGACACGTGACAGAAGAAAGTAAATGAACAATATATATACATTTATACATGTGCGCAATCGCATATGGTTGATTATTGCCTCCCTGCATGTTGCAATGGAAATCCCAATTTCTAATCTTCTTCCCCTGTGAATTGCTATATTTGCATAAATGCAGCACCTTATATTACCTTCCGAAGCGTATGGTCATAGGCCCTGCAATAAGAGCCCCTGCAAAGCCTCCCAACGAGAAGATGGAGACAATGATTGTCCAGACCAGCGTCACCTGGTAATCCTCCAACTGGATGTCCCAGCGCTCCAGGAATGTCTCATTGATAAAGGTTTGAATAAACTGTTGGCAAGAACAAGACAAGTTAAAGTCTCACTGAGTTAAAAAAAACACACACGCAGAAGAAGTTAAACTACAATACAAAATTACATTTTGTCTCACTGAGTTAAAAAAAAACACACGCAGAAGAAGTTAAATTACAATACAAAATTACATTACATTTTACACATTGTGATTTCTCTCTTTTGGCGAATTTAATTTATTGATTTATTGATAGATTTATTTTATTAAGAGAGATCAGCTTGATTGTAAATTCTGCAGGTTCAGTCTGCAGCATCAACACATCAATGTCATCGTTATTCTGCATGACTGGAATAAAATATGTGTCAGATCGTCTGTTGTTCGTGGATGTTTGTGCTGTGATTTATCAGTGAAGCTGTTGTTGGTTTTATTAAACACTGAGGAAAGATCCTGCGTCTAGAATTAGTTTCCACAGTACAATAAAACTGGATATTACAGTGAGAATGACTAATCACTGACACAAGTAGCCTAATTCTTGTTTGTGCCAAAACTGTGACCCAAATATGAAATAACACTGATGCTGGTATGCATAGCTCGTACAGTCAACGCAAAACATGCACAGATTCATCAGTGTTGCCACAATGCCAGCCTTAGTGCACACTCAGCTGGCAATTTATTGGGTATGCCTAATAAAGCACTTTGTTATTCTATTAAGAAAAGTGCTATGTAACTAAAATTATGATTACATTATACAGAGAGGTGTTTCTGTTATCTAACCTACACTCACTGATATAAATCAGGTGGATACAATACAACTACATCTTTCAAAATGATCATAAAGTTGATTCAAGATCTCTCTAAAACTATTCTAATAAAAACTGAATATTTTAAACGTCATGAACGTAAAGTTTAATGTGCGATCGCTGTATTAGACTGCATTAGTTTCAGCAAGATATTCCTAATAAACTGCCAAATGACTGTCAACTCAATCACTTCTGACCCATGTCTCATGAGAATTAATAATAAAAAAAAACCCCAAACATAATGTGTACAGTGTATAATCACTTCTCTTTTGTCACACACAAACACACTGTGTGTAGCTTGACAACCTGAGTTAGAAAGTCAAAGACCTACAGTTGTAGGGGCATTCATTATGGCGAGGTTGTAGCCATACTGAAGAGTTCCTCCAATTGCCGCAGAAGCAACCATCAGCACCAACATCAGAGAACTGCCCTGTTGATGCAAACAGACAGACAGACATGTACCTTTCATTACAGTATATACAGTAACGTTTGGTTAAGTACTTGTTACTTTGCTGAAGTACTGAAGTAAAATCACGCCAGACAAATGATCTGTTCGTTTCTTTGTTTGCTGTAAATCTATTATTTCTTTCAAAACAGATACACAATTTGCAGCTGGAGACAGTTCGTCCTGTGATATATGACATTGTCACAGTTTTTATTACTTAGGTTCTGTCTAATTAAGGTTATGTGTAAGATAAAAAAAATAAAAATCTTAAAATGGCAAAGTGCAATTTATAGGAACTACAGTAACCAGACTTTCCGCAAGAGAGTCTACAAATCAAACAAGTGAATTAGACAGTATATATAAGTTATATATATATAACTTATTGAAAAGCATTATTTTCTGCTTTACCTTCTGTGCCCCTGGCTGCGACATTGTTAATCGGACGTGGTGGTAAAAAAGGTGAAAAAGTGAGGTCCGACAGCAGAGAGCCACACAGGTCGACCTCCCTCCGGTCGATCGCGAGCTCGAGCACGCGCCTGCCGCGTGCGTGAGACACCTTTCGTTGATTGGCTGCGTTTGCGCAATCGCTCGGTTACGCACGGTGGAGGGGTTAACGCCGAGCTGATGTCTTACAGGACTCCTGCCACAAGCAATGATTCACCGAGCTGCTTCCTACGAGCGTGGTGAGAATTGATGCCACATACTGTTCAGTGAGTTTTTAAATTGAATTTAGTTAATGAAGAAAAAGAACACGTGGGGTTTTCCGTCACCCACAGAGGACTGGATGTTTAAATGGCCGTCGGGAGGTCCCACTTCATCATCAGATAGATGAAGGAAAGGTCAAGTGGCCTCCATCATTGTGTATTTAATAGAAATGACGAACAAATGTCTTATTTAAGCACTATTATCTATGTGAGATAGGCCTATTCAAATGGATATCTGCCTATAGGTTGAATTTTTGTTTTCTGGTTTAGTTGTTGAGTAAATAAATTCATTGAAATTAAAATGACTATTCTTTAAGCACACCACATACCCCGGTGACAACCAGCAAGCACCCTTGTGTATTATCCATGTACCTACTACCTGATACCTACCTGATTTCTGTGCATTTGGTTTAAATTAAGTCTATTAAGGAAAATGCACAATGTAGGCACGTTATAAACTATAACAGTTAAGATGTTTAGTCTAAAATTACATAATAGAGAGAATTAGATAATAATGTAGGACCTGCCTTTGTTGATATTGCACTTACATTATCCAAATTCCTCAGCACATTTTTGTGATCTAAATATTTTTCTTTTACTCTTAATTATTATTATTATTATTATTATTATTATTATTATTATTACTATTATTATCATCAAAGTATGTCCATGTCCAGTAGATGGTGCTGGTTTGAAGTGTTACAGACTGATACAACGTGTTCCTTTATGTCTAGCTCAGGTTACTGTGTGTGACAGACCAGTGTCCAGAAATGGATGATAAAAAAAACGTTTGGTTGTAATATAAACAATGGTGAATGTTTGCATATATTATTAAAATGGGTGAATCAATATAAAAAGGGATCAGTAGTTTCTGTTGCATTTTGAGCTTCAGATGGTGAAAAGCTTTCAGTCACATTTACCCTGATAGCGTACTTTTTACTTCAACAGTAAATGTTAAATCTGGATCTATATCATCACATTTTCCTCTCAGGAATCAGTGGAGCAACAGATAAAGTGAGCAGCTTGGTTGTAAAACACCTCATTGCTGCACTTTCCAGGAAAGTTTGGCAGCTTTTCTGAACCTGATTCAAGGCACATTGGCACCACAGAGAAATGGTCAGAAAATAAAAATAAAAAACAAAAACAATGAGATGGTCCTTTGGAGCTCATAGATATCCAAACCAAATTCCATGTGAATCTGGCCAACTTTTATATCAAGATCTCTCAGTCTGTACCAAACAGTTTGACAGATGAATGAACAGACGGACTAGAAAAGCTTTTCTTAGGCCCTGCTGCTTCAGAGCTAAACAAATAAACAAACGAACAAACAAACAAAAAAACTTGTATTAATTTTAGAACCCAGGAAAAAAAGCAAAAAGAAATTCAGTCACTTTTTATACATATACATGTATATATTTGAGTATCTATAAAATACAATACTAACATTTAACATTATTTATGTCAAATAAAGGAAAAAAAAAAAGCTTAACATTGTAGTGTAGCGTCAATTTAGTTTATATAACTCAATATTAAGCGAATATACTAGAATAATTCAGGAGCAGGAAATATATATATATATAGAGGCTAAGATGCACAATATGCATACAATAAAAAAAGGAGTCACATTGAGGTGGTAGTGAGACGCTGGCCCGTCCTCCCCCTCCCTCTCTGTCTCTAATTGGTCAGCCTCTGACAGGATTACACGACTTTCCTCAATTGAACACAGAAGTTAGACGCTCGTTCATCCTGCGGGAGGAGAGAAGAGGTGAGCAGAAGGAAAACACGAGTAAAGGGACTTTTCCACCACAGCATCTCACCTCAGCCAGTTGACCCCCGTGTCTGTCGAGCTGCTGTGTGGTTGAGTGTTTTCTGTGCTGATGGTCGCCGCCGCTGCTGTTGCTCGCCCTGGAGTCTGCAGCACTAAAGACTAATGTGGTTTCTTAACGCACGCCCGCATTTCACTCAGGCAGCTCCCCAAGTTTCTGCAGTTTAGGCTTCGAGTTGTCAGGATGACGCGCATTTTCTGGGATACGATTTTTCTCATCAGCGGTGAGTAACAGATTCAGCAGGAAAACGTCTCGACGTGGCCGAAGTTAAAGTTAACATATTTGAATGTGAGCTGAAGCTCCACGGGGCTGATCCTTGGTAGATATTAGATATTATTATTATTACATTTATTCAGGGGATTACGTTAGAATTAAAACCCCTGAAATTTGATTTGTTTTCTCTGTACTATATTGATTTTTATCCGTTGCATTATCCTTTCTGTGCTTGATGCCCTCATTGGTGGTAACAGCCTTTAGTAAGTTACTCAGTGTATTTAAGCCAAACTAGGTGTGTTATTTTGATGGATTTCTGTTCTATATGGTAGTAAAATTACCATATTTCAAATACCTTTTGGCTTCATTGAACCTTTTTGCATCAAACTTCTCTGACTGTGTTTTTCAGCTGGTTTCAGTCTCTAATGGAGATTGCGTGTCTTCATGGGACCTTCCGTATTTATAGTACTTTGGTTTCATCCTTTTAGTGGATGCTTGACCCTGTTACTATTGTTGGGTAACAGTTACTCAATGAAGCATCGATATCACATTGAAGATCAGGTCACATGATCATAGCAGCACAGGGGCAGATTATCTGGGTCTAACCCTCAGGTTGTTTATCATATAGTAGATTATGTGACACCTGGTGTCATATACTCCACTGTCACATGTCCTGGGGGTGTCTTGGGGTGGGGGAATCACAATACAGTAATATATATTTCTTATGTTCCTATAGGTACATTTAGTATGTCTGTGGTACTCAATGGTGAGTTTACAGTGAACTTTTTGGTATTTCTGTTATTATATTCCTACAGGGATTTGTTATATTTATTTTTCACATCATATCATATTCTAACAGACAATTTTGATTTCTGTAGGTTCCCTCTTTACATTAGGGGCAGGGCCGAGCAATTCAACAATTATTGAAGCTCGTATTTCCATTGATACAAACTCCACCACTCTTCCAAACACCTCCACAAGCAGCTCTTCAACAACCAGCAGCGCGAGCACCCCAACGACTACAACTGACATGCCTATTGTTAAAAGTAAGTCAGTTCAGTCATGTTGTATGAAGATAGGGGAAGGTTCAAGCTCATTGTCCAGTCTTCTGTCTGTGTAGTGTTGCTTTCACAGTAGAGATTCAGTATCTGACATTATGTTACTGTAGGGACTTCAAGTTAGTGTAACAGTATATGTGTACTGTATATATGTTAACAGCTTTTATTTTTCTCTGTGCAGATTCCCTCTTTATATTTGAAGCAGGGCAGACCAGTCAATTAACAACAATTATTGATGCTGGCGTTTCCATCAGTACAACTCCAAGCACTTTGACAAGCAGCCCTGCAACAGTCAGCAGCAGAAGTACCACAACCACAACTACTTCAACTACTACTGCTAACATCTCCCCAGTCAAAAGTAAGTTTTAGTGTAGATGTGCCAAGATGCAGGGAAGAGTTCAAGTTGGTTGTTGAGCCATCTGAAGAAAAAAAAAAAAAAAATTCACAGCATTTCAGATAAAATGTGCCGATTGTCCTCACTGCCGCCCTTGGTACACTCTCACTGCAGCGTTGCTTCCACAGCAGGAGATCACAACACTAAAGCTTCCCACTGAGCTGCAGTGCATCAACATTATGCAGACAGTGTGGCGCGCACTGATAATTGATCCTCTTAGTGTGAGTGAGGGCAGGAGTTGTGGTAAATTAAAGATTATGAGTGGTACATTCAGTATTTTCACAAAAGCTGCACCTACAGTATTGGATTATTATGTGAAAAGCACCCCACTTGCCCTAAAGGCCTGTTTCTGTCTCAGTGTTCTCGTTCGACTGCCAAAATCACATGGAAAGAGAGAGGGGTTGGTAGGCAGATGCCTCAGGGACAACAGCGGGCTTTCACAGAGCCTGAAAGAAGGAGACAATACATGTAGGCTGCAATCCAAAAGGCCATTTACCTTAGGAATGGAGTATGTGACGAACTCTGTTGTGCAGCTATCTGTCTGGTTGTTCATCCTCCTTCCCACCCTGAATGCCACACTGTGGCATCTGTTTCAGCTGCTTGTGAAACAGTGACATTTGTTTGAGTCAGTTATGTAGGAATTTGTCTAACTGTACAGCTTGTGTGTATGTGAAAAAAAAAAAAAAAAAATCCTATTTTGTCTGGGTGGTTCATTGAATCTGATATTTTTGGTCCTGTCATTTTGATTGTCAAAGTGAAAACTAATATAGTTGCTTAAAAAAAAGAAAAGTAAGCTACAATGAGGGCTTTAATTTCTGCTAAAGAATAAAAGTTCCTGCAGGGATGTTCTCTCTCCTGAGTCCTAATGCAGGTTGATGGACAGAGGTTTTTGTTTGTAGCCTCTCACTGGGAGTTTTCTCTGACTTTTCTTGACTCTAATTGCCCCTCCTAGGTACAGTGAGAGATGTAAGCCATCACACATCCACACGCAACTGTGAACAAAAGGCTCCAGTCTAGCGGTGGTGGCGTGGGTGTCAGCTTTAGGATTTAGAACATGTTGTTGTTTCAGGTCTCTGTGAGATTAGGGCTATTTTTAGATTTATGATATTCACCTGTGTCATGATTTGTACATTGACTAAGGGCAGTGGAATTTAATTTGATACTGTAATTTGGGTTAGAAAGGACTTCTATATGAGGTTTGTGAAGTGTTACAGCTCGTTACAGTAATTAACTTATACTGTATTATTCAAAAACAGAAACACTTGTCCTAAACTTTCAAAAAGTTTACATATGTGTCTCTCTGAAAAGGTCAACAGTGTCTTGTTGAATGTCTTCACAGAGTTTGTGGCTGCGGCGGTTCGGTCTCATTTCGACGACTGTCCCGACTCCCACCGCCATTTCTGCTTCCATGGCACATGTCGCTTCCTGATATTAGAGGAGACGCCTGCATGTGTGTAAGTCAACAACTATCTAAATATTCTTTTAGTCATCGTTCAGTTTTCTATATAAATCTGTTTTTCTGTGCAATGTGGTCTGATTAGTAGTTGAACTGTTTAATGTGGGAGCTGTCACCCTTTTTAAAGGAGACATGGATGAAATCACAAAATCTACAGCCATTTGCAAACTTGTGTAAGAAAGCTGAAGTTGGGGTGATTGTGGTCACAATGTGAAAACCTCCATAATTTGGTTTCAAAATACTTTACATTTCTATAAAACACTGTCTTTAGTCGTTAATATGATCAGATGACTGGTTTTGTGTCATAATATATCATTTTCCTCTGGACTTAGCACACGTGAGGATCTTTTATTTGTTAAATCTACAGGAAAAAAATGTGCTCTGAGATTGTGGCAGTAGTAGCATTTCTCAGGATATCTATTGGACATGCACCCTGCTAGTGGGTTTTATCTGCAGCTCAAAACAAAATGTTATTGGTCCCAACACTTCCACTTTGGTAACTAATTTTGGTTTTGAGCTACATATGAAAACAGCAGGGTGCACTGGTGGCTTACCTGTTGTAAGCCAACATGTACTATTTAAAAAAAATAAAAAAATAAATAAATAAATAAAAATTCACTAATTCAACTCCATGTTTCAGTTGTCATCCAGGCTTCGTCGGGATGAGGTGTGAGCATGCAGACCTGCTTGCTGTGGTAGCAACTAATCACAGACAGCAGACTGTTGCCACCGTGCTGGTGTTGTGTGTTATTGGGTGTGTTCTGATCATGGTGCTTTGTACAGTTTTACAGTAAGTAATGAGCGTATTTTATAATATTTTCTTCTTATAACAGTCTCTCTGTCCCCTGCACCTCTCTCTGGATACATATCTGATAATCTGTCTTGGATTGAAAAAAAACAAAAAACATAGCAATGTGAGGCCAGTATGTTTTTTTAAGAAGTAAGAAATCAAGTGATGAGCTTGATGCCAGAATAATTTTCAGGATGTTGAGTAAGTCTTTTCTTCTTTAGTTGCTGGTGGAGGCAGGACTGTCACAGACGGAGCCATGCACACCGCTATGTCCCAGAGAAGCACATAGCGTCTTGCTATCCACCTGAGAGCGGTACCTTTCTTTATTTTTTATGTTTATAGGGAAGAAAAAGGGGCACATCCAAGGGCGTTTGTTTTCATTTACCAGCTCTTGGCGATACAAGTAGCTAATGTATGAAATTAAGGCCAAACAGTTGATAGCAGCAAAGAATTGCATGATGGTTTAGTGTATACACACATATGGGTTGAATAAAAAGCTGCATTTCAGAAAAATATGTAGTTTAATTTTCAACCCTGCTGATTTAGGGGAAACCAGCAGAGTTGAGCACTATTGTTAACAAAAATGTTACCCAAGCAGGAGTAAACAGTGTATTTCTTGGGGACTATTTTCAGCAGTAGATTAATACACAATTGGTGCACTAGGGAGTAGTAATGGCAGCATGACGTATGTGGTTGACTTAAAATAACTACAATGGCCATGCTCAAGGTGAACATGTCACCCAGATATATAGCACATATAAATAAACAATATCAGGCAGCACTTTTGAGTAGGTTTAAATCATTGTTTTTTGGGAGCAGTGGGAGCGGTGGGTGTGGCTACAATGTGGCCTTATTCTAAAGGTCTTGCAGTCTTCAGATGAAAGAAAGAACTTACTTTATTATTATTTCTCTTTCAGTGGTTTGAGAAGACATGCTGCTGGAGCACGAGCTGTTTGCAGAATTCTCCTCATCTGTCTGGTCTGCAAACCCTCAGGATTGCATCCAAAGCGGTATTCACATGTTCTGCTCAAGTAGACCTGGCCAGAGGTGAAGAAGCATTATCTGCAGTGTGGCTGAGGTAGGCCTGCTTGATGTGGGTGGTTAAATGTTCCATGACATTTTTATTTTACACTGACTGGGACTTTTGGACTGCAGCAGCCTAGGAACATGTTTTCTTCACTCTTTGATTCTGTGGAAATGCACACAGAACTGCAACAGTCTGTTTGAAGCTCTAAAGCTGCTGCCAAATCCTACAAGGGAAGAGCTCGTCGTGTCCTGATTACTGTTTATGGCTGGCCTAGAGGACATGAAAAATGATCTACAAGGCCATTAATCATCCTGTGCAGATGTTGAATAGGACAGGTTTATTTTGGGCTGCGGGACAACAATAATTCATTGACTTAAGTCAGAGGCCCCAATTCCTATTTTTGTCTTTTAATATGTTCACACATTTTTCATCAGAACTCTGAAAACACAGAGGACTTTTTTAAGAAATTACGGTGGGGAAACTGATGCTTTAAAAACATTTTAGTGTCTGTTTTTTAAAGAAGGAACTCACTACACCTGACAGGAGTAGGAATTGCAACTGGACTGACTTCTAATGGATTAAAAACACTGGATATACATATACTGGCCCTCCATCATTAATTATACAAAAAGGTTGCATCTGAAAATTGTTATAAAATGAAAAGAAAAATTATTCAGGTGCATTCGAATGATTTCATGACTCTAGTATTGCCGCTGAAGCTAAAATTATGTCAGTTTTTATTTTTTATTCCTGAGTTGTACTTGAACCCGTTCATGCATCTGAGGTTTTGGATTTGCAAGCTATAACTGTACTGACACATGCACATCCTGGGTGGCCACATTGTTTTTATGGTAGAGCTGCACTTTTATGCAAGCCTGCTCACTGTTCATAAAGAACCCTGCACTTACTGTACATTATAGTCACTTGAAAAAGCGTCCACATAATGAGAGATGCCAAATACACTCGTTTCTACCTTTGCCTGAATGAGCACTGACGGGAAGAGGCACTTGGTTTGTACTCATCCTCTTGAGCATGCATGCACTTAAATCACAGCTTGTATTTAAAAAAAAAAAAAGTAACACAAAATATTTGTTTAGTTCGAGTGTGTTATAGCATTGCCTCTGCTTTGAATTTAAATACTTTCAAAGTGATAAAAGCCTCTGAATGCTGTTTAAAACAAAGATATTTAAGATTTTCTTTAGAAAAAATGTAAAAAATAAAAAATTAGTTAGTTATAATTGAATTGAGTTATAATTGAAGGGATAAAAAAATTATTACAAACTGACATGGATATAAAGTGTGTAAATTTTTTTTATTTTTTATTTTTTTTGTTATAAGACAAAGAAAAAAAAAAATCCACCATAAAATGAATGTGATGGTATTTATATGCCAAAAGACTCTGCGGGGATGATATGCTTGTCTTTGTTTACAGTATGTGATGATATTTGCATTCATAATGTGTTAATATTTGTTATTACAGCATGGATGTGTAAGTATCAACAACACACAGACATATTCTGTGTATATATGTATGTATATATAGTATCAACACCAATCATCTGAAAAGGGGATCCCAATGATGATTTACTCTGTCCAATTTATGTTGTCACAGTTGGAAAGCTTGTTATTTGCATTTGTTTTCCAATGAAGAATTAAACATGCAAGTATGTGTTGGTGTCACTATATTTTTTATTTATGCACTTATTAATTATTTCTCCATCTCTCTCGAGTCTGCTTTTTGATTCATCGCGTGACCCTCTTTTCACTTCAGAAGCTTGTTCCTTTTTTTTCTCTTCAAATACCCTGATTTTCTAACACTCGCCTCTTCTGTTTTTCTCTTCAAGTCGGAAATGCCAACATGAAACCCTGAACCTCAGGCACAATTGAACAAAGAGCCCAACTCTTGAGTGCTTTTATAGCTGAAGGAAATATTCCAGTCCTCTTCTATATTGCCATTAAGTTTTATTTATTTATTTGTCATTTAAAGTTCACAGAATTTATACCTATTCATGTTAAAACATTAGTTCACTCTAAAAGACTCTGACATATTGTTTGCTGCTTATTTCCATTGTATGTCATCGGGTTGACGTCCTCCCTCATAACGTGCTGCATCTCCCCTTCTCTTTCCTTTTGCTCCCTGCATGAGGAGCTTCGTTTTTTGTTTTGCAATCCCATTATGTCTGCAATTGGATTTCAGTGGAGCCCTTTAGAGCCGTCTGGCTGAGCTACTAAACCAGCTTTGAATTAAGCAGCTCTTGTGGGCGCTTCTCTCAAGATACACAATACCCTTTAACATACAAAGCAGTGTGAGGGGAACTAAATGAAAGCAAGTGAAAACAAGGCAAAGGAGAGGGAAATCCAGACATTAAAAGCTGGGTGTTGATTCACAATTTTTTGAAGTGGAGGGCACTTTCATTAATATCAGAGTCCCTTGAATTCTTTATATCAGATTTGGACACGTGTCAATCCCTATTCCCCATAAGAGGCTGGGGCTATGCTATGAATTGCAATACCATTCAGGTCTTTTTCCTCTGCTTCCTCCTCTGGGCCTTTTGATCCTCGGCCCAACATTCTCATTATCTGCCTCTGACCAGATGGTTTGAAATAAGAGTATTTACAAAGGTATTAGGGTTAAGCAACTCTGCCCCGTTCTCCTAACTACTAAGCGCTGAAAGAAATCATTAAGAATAATGAAAGCTGTGTACCTTAATTTAAAAGGTGACATCACCCAAATCACCTAAAAAGGACTAATTTACACTGGGAGCTGCTCCAGAGAGTGTGAGAGCATGAATGTTAGTTGATAAATTATATTTCAGTTTCTTTTTATAAACAGCGTTTGGCACCCATTCTGTCTCCATGTTTCTCTGTTTACCTTCAAGTTATTAAGTTATATTCATTTGTCAGTGCTGACGGCCTCTACTCTTTGGTTAAAACTTTTAGCATTAATAGTTTAATGTTTGAAAAATCATATAAAGCCACAAAATAACTGCCTAACATTCTGTGACATTCAAAACAGTTTAAAGCCGGGTCCTCAATCTTTATGATCTCTCAATCAGGGCTGCAACTGAGAAATGTTTTCATTATTGTTTCTCATTCAAAGGTTCATCCCATTTTCACAAATTCCAAGGTGACATAAGTGTTTTGTTAGACCAACGAAATATATTCATTTCACAACAAAGAAAAGCAACTAATCCTCACCATGAAGAAACAACCATTAGAGAGACTAATGCAGCTCCACTCTCACTAGAATGCTACATACAATGTTTAGTTATTGTTGTGGTCAAGTAAACTCAGTGCTCTGTGGTGATGAAATTTAATGACCTCAAAGATATCTTTTGCTTTTCTATGCTGTCATTTCTTATCATTGGTTGGTCCTTATGTACACTGACAACAATCCATCTGTAATGGGCTAATAGCAGCCATCCTTGTTATAATGAATACATCCCTCCTCTATATTTCTTTCAGTGGGTTTTATGTTACAGTGTGATCTGTTTTATAAATCTCTCCATTGGGGCATTAAGGGCATTCATCAGAAGGCAATGAAGCAGTTTCCTTTGAGAGACTTAGTACAATTAATTGATATTTATTGTGCCAACAAAACAAACAAACAAAAAAAACTGATAATTACACACTGTACATGTCTATATATTATTCTGGGTTTATCTCAGTAGATTTCTGTCAGGAACATTTAATCTGTTTTGTGAAGAGTGATGAAGTGGTTGGATTTACTCAGATAATTGTGGGTACATCCATGCAATGAATTCCTTAACTGCACTACAGTGTGACTGAGTAGCTTTGCACTTGAGCCCATGACTATTTGGCATTAGTCCATGTGCTGCTGAAGCCATGACGCCAGCTCCTGCAGGGAGCTGAGTCGATGCTGTTGAGGAACATCAGATCGGTTATGCTTGCTATGTCTGTCTAATAGGAGCCCTTGGATGCCCACAGACCGAGAGGTGAGGTAATCATTCACATAATGGTCCCCAATATGAACCACACTAGCAGCTCGCACGTCACATTTCTGTAGTGCCTGTTTAAAGATGACTGGACTGGGCTTTGCTACACCTGCTTCTTCTGATGTTATCAAAAAACTGAAGTGAGACAGCAGGCCACAAACATGTAAAATTGCTTCTAATCGGCTGTCAAAGTTGGAAACCACGCCCAGCTTCAGTCCCAGAGAAGAACAACTCTCTAGGGCCTTCTTTGAGTCTGGAAATACCTAAAACAAACACACATTACACAAAATCAGTTGATGTTTCCTGTGTTGTCTGTTAATATCTACAGATCTACAAATATAAACCTTTACTCTTAGTTTCTTCATCCAAACCCAAACATTTTTTAAATAGATGAAACATTGTCTTTTTCCAATTACATTACAATGTAACATATCATACATTTTAAAATACATTTTATTATAAACAAAAAAGCCCTGTATCATGTCATCTGATATTTACCTCCCAGTTCTCTGCATTGCAGAAATTATGATAAAGGTTGTGAGCCAGTGTATTTAGCAGGGCTGGATCTTGCACCCTGCACTGGAAGAAAGTGTCCCGCACCACCCCCATCCACCAAAACTGTCCACCCAGGCCCTGTGTGATGCCATAATTTGGGTATCTGTGGGAATAATTTCGATATGCATGGCGGAAAGCAGCCTCGACCTCCAGGGGATTGAGGCTCAGGCCCATTCGTTCAGCCTCCTTGCAGTACTGCTCTCCCACCGACAAACGCACCTTCAGTAGAGTGTCTTTCACATCCCATAGCACCCAGCTCAGAGGAGCTCGCATTACACCTGCACAGGTAAGACCACAAACATATGACTGATGTTAATGTTTAAACAAAACCAGATAAAAATGGTTTCTTAAATGTTCCCTCGCCAGACTGTTTCTATGTTCACTATTCACTTTACAGCCCACTACACTGTGTTTTTGTCATTTTGTTCTAAATTTCTGGAGAGATGTCGTTATAAATAAAAACTCAGCAAAGGCTAATTTTGAACTTGATAGCTGATTTTGCCATCAGACACATCAGAGTCCTCTACATACAGTTCCCCAGCCAGTGAGTAGTGGATAGAGGGTATTGCTCTCAAAGTGGGATTAGTGTGAAAGTACTCTTTAGACCAACCCTGCTGTGTGTCTTTGGTTTGTGGTAATTTAATGAATAAAAACCACAAAATCATCATCATCTGACATGATGAAGGCCTTAATGAGGGACCTGTATTCATATCTTGATTACTTGTGGAACTTGTAGAGGGGCCCCCTATTAAAATATACACAATATATATCCCCAAATACATGCGTTCATCCAATGTATCACAAGTAGGGGCCCACTGGATAGTTAATCCTACCATGGATTGTATAGTTTTGATCTTCATAAGCCTTTTACAGACATATTACATTTTCATGGTAAGAAATACACAGTTGTTGCCATTAATAGCATTAAAAACCCATACTACACACCTACACAGCTTTTTCAATTATCCAGTCTGATTGGACCATTGCTGAGGCAGAAGAGAGGAGTTGCTATGCTGGCAAATAACAGACAGATTAGGTGAAAACGGTTGTGCGAATAGACCATGGATCTGGATTTGTAATGTGTTTAAGGTTGACTGTCTTATTCAGCTGTCCCAGCAATGACAGTGAGGCAGGATACACAATACCAGGCTCCTGAAAGTGAAGCAGCTAAATGGAGATGTCGCCTCACTAATCTTAGTATTTACATCTGTGGCAAGTTTAAATGTCTTCACCATCAAGTAATAACTACTGACACTATATTTGAAATTTAGTTTGTATGCGTAGTAATTTACACATAATGAATTGCATTTTTAATACTTACTTTAATCACGTGGAAGCAAATGATATAAAGTCAGTCTGGACCCTGGGGGTCTGGGGCCCCTGAGCAGTTGCCCACTTTGAATGCCCTTCTGCCCTTAGACTTGATAATAACATTATTGATACTGTTAATTGGATATTAATTATACATCCACGGCCGGACTCGTCACCGTCGTCCTGGTAACGAGCTCTGACTAAACGTTAACACTGTAACTAACCTGGCTGCTGATTGCTACTAGCTAACCAGCATCACCGGTTTACTCCCAGTTGATTGTTAGTAATTCTTAGCTTCAAGAACCTAAGACAGAAAGCTACTTCAACACAACAGATGTAGTAGTTAAAACGTTACCTAAGTCAAATCTTCACAAATGTCACCAGTTGTAAACAGTTGGCTACAATTAGCTTCTTCCTCCTCCTCCTCCTCCTCCTTCTTCTTCTTCTTCTTCTTCTACGCCATCCTGCTCTGCTTTGCTTCTTCTTCGCTGGTGTTTTACGGGCAGCTCTTGTCTTCGCCGTTCACTTCTTTGAATTAAAAAAAAAAAAAAAAAAAAAAAAAAAAGGTCAACCATCTTCTGCCTGGCCCACTTATCTTCACACATAATCCGGCTAATGTTATTATTATTATTATTATTATTATTATTTGGCTGCTAAACACCATCATAACTTCTCTTCACATATCCGCCATTAATACATCCAGTGCAGCAGGCGGCGCTGCGGCCGGTAAAACCTGCACTACCAACCACATGAGCTCATGGAAGAGGAGGAAAGTCAGATGCGTCTACAGAAAAAATAACCTCATCCATGCCTTTAAAATAACTAATACAGATATAGCGCTTTTTTAAATTTTTTTTTTATAGAAATGGTGATCTGACGCTAGCACCACAATGTTAACTCCAGCTGCTCGCATGTTTCGGAGGTTAGAGGGTATTTTCTGTGTGTACAAACCCTCCGGTGTTCACTGGAAACTCGTCCGGGACAGCGTCGAGACAAATCTGCTTCAAGGTGAGTGTCACACCTCCGTAAACGTGTACGTTTCCCGCGAGATACACATTACAGCCGGTGAGCAGACCGACATTTAAGTTGCTTTGAACTTTGCCGTCAAAGTTAAACGACAACATCCCGTCGACTCCCGTGTGCTTCGCCTGTCAGGTCTGAGCGCTGCACCGGCCCGGCCCTGTCCTCAAGAGATCCGGTTCCTGGCCCCTTCAAGAGGTGATGGTGAAGCGTCCAAGGCACTGACTGTGACTGTCGCCTCTGTGCCTGTACTGTCCAAACATCCTCTAGGTATGTCCCCTAACATATGATATAACCAAACAACAATCTGTCTTGGATTAAGGTGTGAGGATTGGGCTACTCCAAAGAGCACATTTTCCTTATTTAAAGTCATTCTGTAGTGAATTTACTTAATTGAATTTACTAGGGAAATTTTCTTGAAAAACTTAGTAATTAATTAGAGGCTCTGAAGTCTTAGCTAGATGCCCATTTCTATAGCGAGAGAGAGTAGCCACAGTATTATAGCTTCTCCACTGAGAGGCAGTATGTCTAACCCTGGCCTGATGAACTTTAAAATCTTTTATGCAAATCAACAATTGTTGATTGTTAGTCTTCTGAGATGAACTGATGCCTCTCATGAAAAAATTACACTCAAAACATTTTCATAGGTCAAAGAAGCTCGAACTCGCACCTCCAATCTGGTGTCATTGACCAGACTCTGGCTTTGATAAATTATGATAAATTATGATAATAATTAGCTTTCATTGATGTCATTAACTGAGGGGTTGGCACTCTTTTTCCAACCATGCAAGCTAATGATGTTTTTAATACGGACAAAAATAATGCGACGATTGTTTGTTCTTACTTGAAATAGATTGTGCTTGTTAAGCCTCACTCCACATGTCATAGGCACCTAGCCAGGGTGGCCTGTCCTCCAGTTTGGGAACCACTGGTTTAACTTAAAATAGAGAATGAGGGAAATGAGGTTTGATGGTCACCAGTGAACCTTGAAATAACTGTAATTACTGACTGACACTAAAATGTAGTTGTTATGTCTGCACACACTGATGACTGTATATGAGTGAATGACATGTTTTCCTGTGTTTTAGTAACTGGACCTCAAGTCAAGCGTATTCAAATTGGAGTAGGACATCGCCTGGACGCCTTTTCCTCTGGTGTTCTAGGTATTAAAGTCGTGTATTATTTTTCAGTCAATGTTGTATTATTTTATGTCGTCTCTCTGAATATTCACACCCTTATTTATCTTCAGTTCTTGCAGTTGGGAGTGGAAACAAGGTCCTGAATGAGTTCTACAAAACACGGACCACAAGGGTAATTCTTGATTTTCCCTGGCCTCCTATGAGAAATTAAATGACGCGCGAGAGAAGAAATGAAGGCATGCTACTGTTTTGGTATGTTTCAGGATTACACATTGGAGGGTGAGTTTGGGACAGCAACGGATGATTTCTCTTACATGGGTCGTGTCGTGGAAAGGACCACCTATGGTACGTTACCTCACTTTTTCCCACAATTTATGAACAAAGTTCTATTTTTTCAGTATCATATGATCTTCATATAGTGTTGTATTATATTTGATATGAGGATAAATAAAGTACCTTGATTCTCTCATTTAATTGATAACACAGCTCACTACTGAGTTACAGTAATAATATTGTCTAAGATATCCATCCAATAATATTTAATATTATATATATTTTTAGTTACATTGTGTACTCATATTTCTTTATGTGCATATTGTGTATTTTTTGTGTCAACATTTGTATGTTATTTGACTGTGCGTTCAACAGATCACATCACACAGGATAAGCTGAACAGAGTACTGGCCATGCTTCAGGGAGCCAATCAAAAGGCCTTGTTAATGTATGATAACTGCATTTCACATTAATTACACTCCTCATTGACATGATTTTATATTAATTTCCTCCTAGACCAGACCTCTTGCAATAACTAGTTATTTTTTTTTCTTCTGTACAGGTATTCCAATGTAGACATGCACTCACAGGAAGCCTATGAGATGGCTGTTCGGGGTTTACTGGGTCCGGCAGGGAAATCTGAGCCTATTTTGACAGGCCTGCGATGCATTCGCTTCCAGCCCCCCAATTTCACTTTAGGTAAGCTTGCATTGAACATCATCGAATCATTTCGCAATTTAAAATGCTGATCTTTTTTCTCATGCATTTACAGAGGTGCAGTGCCTAAATGAAACCCAGAAATTTTTGTGCAAAGTTGTGCACGAGATAGGACTTGAGCTGCGCAGCACTGCAGTGTGTAAAGGAGTAAGACGGACCAGAGATGGACCCTTTACAGTGCAGGATGCCCTGATACGTCACCAATGGACTGCTTCTGATGTCATGCAGGCGATCCAACAATACCGCTCTTCTAAGAAAAATAAGAAATGCTCTAAATCACAGATCGAGAAACCAGGATTACAGCCACCGGAAGAGAATACGACAGCCTGTCAACAAAATGAAACTAAGTGAAGGAGCAGTGGCAGTGGGTAGAATTAAATAATTTACTGTCATCAGTAGTTGATGCAGAGTGCCCTGGTAGATTATCACAAAAACTACACAAAAAAGGCTAATGCTCTACTTTAACCATATGAACATGGACACTGCATCACTTTAAGTTTAACTCAAAAAGATTTTAAGGACCAGATATCTTCTTGCTGAAAGAGAAAGTTGGAATCAAATTTGAAACATGTTGTGTATGTTGTGCAGGTAATTTATGTGACAGAGGTTTATTTTTATTTTGAAATAAACTGAAAAAGAATTTGACCGAAGTCTTCACTCAACATTTCTTGGTCTGTGCCACTGTTTGATCGTTTCAGCTTGACTCAGGGTGCATAGACAAGATGTGGAACAATACATTTGTACAAAGTGGTTGGAGCCATGTATGACAGGTAAAGATGCATCAATCAGATGAACTGATTCACCTGCTTTATTAGCACAAATACTCCCCCAAGTGGCTAAAGATCAAATTTACTTTTATTCTGTCATTTCCAGGACAGCTGTAATTTTTAGATAAACTGGATTGATCCTGTTCACGTGCCTTCTGATCCCTGCCTTGGTTGAACGTCTCTAGACATTAAAAAACAAAGGAAATCTGCAGCTAGCTGTCAGTAAGCTCTCCCATTGACTTAAAGTCTCAAGGCTAGAGGAGAAATGAATGGGAGTAAATAATTTGGAGGTTTATGAATTGAGTACTGTCTCTGTTTTCCCTGCAGTTGGTACCAAACTACACCGTTCTTTCAAAACTTGACAAAGGGAAGCCTCTGGGCTTACCTCAGGCACACTTGCACCGAACATGTAGTTAAAATGCCTTCATTGGTTCGAGCATATCTGAAATAAGAAAAGGAAAACGCCTGCCAGACCCTTCTTCTAGGTGTGACTGGAAAGAGGAGTAAACCACAGTGAAAATGTTGAACAATCTTCTGAATTAGAGATCACAGAAAAAGAAGAAATACCAAGTTTTCTGCTGTTAAACGTTACAACAAAATTATGTTATGTTGTTCCAGCCTAAAAGAGAATTGCCTGAATAACCGAGGGATTGAGAAATAATCTCCTGGTGTTTAAATGTGATGAATGAGAGCTAATATGAGCATTGTGTCACTATTATCAGATTTGGTGCAATCATCTTGGTTGTCTGATGATGTTGGAAGATGCTGTCTTAGCATTTCTGTTTCCCACAAAAGCTCTTTGGGGATATTATGAGGTTATTTGAGTGGCGCCATTGTTGTCATACTCTTCATACCACTGAAGAACTTGTTCCAGTGGGAACAGTGTTGTCTTTGTCAGTCAGGAAACACACAATTTCCACGAGGACAGAAGTTAAGTATGCAAGCACAGTCATTGTTCTGGAGGTTTACTAAGCATGAGACATGTCATTAGAACAATCTGATTAAAGGTGTCTAGTTATAGAAGTTATAGTGAAATAAACAGAAGCATGAAAAATAATTTTACGTTTATATTAAAAGCCTGTGAATCATTTCACTACCACCATCTTTAGCTATGGAGGAATAACAGTTAGTCATAAATCTCTTTCCAACCTGGCAGCTGTGGGATAACTGCAATGAAAACACTATTCATTAAGAACAGATGGCAAACACACAAAATCGCAATAAATTTAATATTGTTTTTGAAAAATTTGTGCATTGAACAAATCAAACAGAAATGAAAAGATTTACAATTGTTTACAGGTGTATTGCGTGTTTTAATATTCCTTACAAGTGTTGATTGCTACCGTGCTCTGTAAACACTGAGCTAATTTGCTTGTTAAGATTAAGCAACATATTGAACATATACAAATCACATAACACATATGATGTAGTTAAAACCACTTAATTTCAACAAAGATTGTAGAACAAACATTCAATAGTTAGTACAATATAGAGAATTTTATATATTTTTCAAACAAAGACCCAAGAAAGTGCTGAAGTACTAAATGTTTTGTTTGAGATTACTCAATGCATCTTTAAAAGTCTTCTTTAAATATTGACTTAATGTGATCATTTAAAGTGACACTAGTAAAGTACTGCAAGAAAGAATCTAAATTGATAAAATATATGGTGCAAAGCAATATAAAGTAGCATTTGCAAGATAAAAAAAATCAATTATGCATCATGTAATTGTTTCTATGGTTTCAAATGTTTACTGGCCAGAGAAAACCTGCATAAATAATGAATGAATCAATACAGTAAGCGCAGGTCAAGACACTCAGAAAGCCTGGGGTCATCTCTGTGGGTTCAAAAGCATGTGTCGTGCCAGTGCAGTGCCCTTATATTATCCTTTAACAGCTAAAGGTAAATGTAAAAAGGAAATTTAACTTGTATACATTTGTGTATCTTTATATAATACATTAAAGGGATGGTTTGAGTATCAGATTAAGTTGTGATGTATACACTTTCTGAGGGAACGGTCCAGTCAGTCCAGAATTTCCACTTTGTGCAGGATGTCACCATGTTTCAGGTTTCTTGCATTTGTTCAGCAACATCCTAATCTTTTTTTCTGTGGGGGCTCTTTATGTAACACCACAATTTCCTCTGTTGTGTCAGCTTTTTGACTCAACATCCTGGTAACAACACAACAAAAACAACACCGCAATCAGTTGACACTATGGCGAGTGACATTATAGCACAAAGTCAAAACAAAGAGAACATCAGTGACGGGTGTGACTTTTATTACCTGGCAACAGTTTCCAAAGACTGAATCACATTCTCCCCATTGGCAGCGCTACACTCCATGAATTCAAAGTTGTACTCCTATGGAGGAAGATCAGCTGCGCTCAGTGTGGTAGTTTGATAATTACATCTGTTATTTGTTATATGTTATTTTCTGCGCTTATGAAATTAACTTAAAGTGTGAGTTGGTGTAAGATCCATACCTTGGCGAGACTTTCCCCCTCCTGAGTTTTAACCTGTCGTTCTGCACAATCACTCTTATTGCCCAGAAGTAAAATGTTCACATTTTCTGCAGCTCCTTCCTGCAAAATATGCATTTGTTTGATTATTGTTTGGATTTCCATGCAGACATCTTTTTGGAGACTAATCTAGTCTTCATGGACAGGTTCAAATGCTTCTGACATTTAGCTTCAATGTGCTGTAAATCCTGAAAAGTATACATCAAACAAGTACTTTTTTTTTCTACAGAAAAATCCAGTATCCTGAGATAAACTGCTACCTGAAAATTGTCAATTGCAGATTCATATTTAATAGCATTATAGTATAGTCTATGTTTTTGTTTTTTAATTTTGTAGGTACTGTAAATTTGTCAATGGTTTCCACTGTATCCATACTATCTTCCTGTGGATTTTGACTTGTAGATAAAGTAGACATTTTAAAATATTTAGTCTATTTTATTTTTAATTTTCTGATTTTATTTGCCTCATTGTAAACCATTTATGAAACATGTTTCATAAATTAAGTCAATTTAAACACATTTTTGCAATTTTAAAGTACATCTAGTCTCTAAAAACCCACAAAGCTTTAAATACAACATACCTGAATACAGTTTGCCCAGTAGCTGACTGCAGTGAAGGTCTGAGAGGAGGTGATGTCATACATCAGGAGAAATGCTTGGGCTCTATGAAAAATCTGTTTTGTGATGCTGTGAAACCTATTAGGATAGTCAAGAATATAATGAGAGACAGAGATTTGACATCCTTTTTAAATCAGATTGTAAAACTAGCCTTTTATTAACATTTCCTCAGATTCATTGGTGAATGTTACACATTTATGTTATAATGCAGTGAGAATCACTGTGCTATGACAACAGAGGTAGAAAGTTTCTGGTAATCTAATAATGATGACAGCTGAGCTTTAAAAACTTTGCCAACGCATGCATGTATATATACAACATGTAGAGTGTAATGTAAGGACATCTACAAACTCCATGTACATTGCCCCCACCCCTGCTGTTGGGACATCTGTTGTACTTTATTCCTGCACACAAAACATTGTTGAGATGTTCAAAACCAGTTCTGAAACAGGTTACAACCTTGAAGAGACTTTTAAAAACTTTCAGGGTGTTTCCAGCACATTGTTTGGCATTGTCTGTTCAGGAGGCTGCAATAGTAGCTGTCATTGGCTACAATGACAAATGCATAGGAGATTATGTAAGCATTGTCACGTGTGCTAATCTGAATTCTTGGCTGACTCCCAAAGCGTACACACTGCTGAAAACCCATAATGCTGCCTTCAGACTGGGTGACGAGAAAGCCCGCAGGGCAGAGACAATCTGTCAGAGGCAACCTGTCCTGAACCACCAGTGAATAAAATACATCTATACACAGAAAGACCACCGTCACTTCCACTTCCAAGAATAAAAAGTCACATGGTGCAATTGGGACTGAGCATTTAGGTCATCATAAACCACAAAATAACACCCTGTACTTTTGATGATGTCTCCTCTACAGATATGCTGAATTACTTCTAGCCTATGACCTTCCCTCCAACCAATGGCCAGACCCTGTGCTTACCAACAGAAGACATCAGGAGGACTCTACCCCTCTACCTCCTACCCACGCACACTAAGCTGCACTAACTGTGAGTATATCTGCACGAATGGTAAGCCAAGGATCTGAAAAGATATTTTCGACAGTTTGTAACCCTTCATCAGTCAACAGATTTATGGACAATTTAACTGTGACACCAGATTAACACCTGACACTTTCCCTCTCCATGCACACACACACACACACTTGGAGAAGTTGAGTTGTGCCAGAAATCTCTACTCTGCTTGCAGATATCTTTGACATCAGCTTGAGCAAATAAATCGTGTGCTTCAATAAATTGGGTAGAAAAATGTCACATGTAAGAGGATATTGGACGTCACTCTTAGAAGCCTGTTTTCCTACAGTTATGTGCTAAATTTGTAAGGATCATGTGATATGAAATGTAAAAAAATTACCTGTAATCTTGTCGAGCAAAACTTTGATCCCATCATAAAAGATTGCTTATTATATCTTTTATACACCCAATGTTGATGATTCTCCCTCATGAAATATACTATTATGCAATCTCCTATAGTGCATACAGTGTGTAAAAATATATGGGTATGTATAAGTGGCTCTAAAAATAGTAGAACAACCAAGGTGATTTCACCAGTAATTCATTTGTTAAGTATAGTCATTGGTATGATTTTCTCAGTGACATAAACTTACCTTTCTTGACCTGCTGTATCCCATAACTGGAGCACCACAGGCTTTCCATCCACTACCACAGTCCACATGCAGGAATCAAGGCCTGCAAAATACAGTTATGTAACATTATTCTGTTTACTTAGGTTATGAGAAAAATAATTGGTCAAAGATGAAGAGCTTACCAACAGAGGCAGGTAAATCTAAAGAAAACTTCCCACTTTGAGCTCTTTTCATGAAGGAGGTCTTGCCTACACTGCTGTCTCCCACCATCAACACATCATAGGTTTTTGATCTGACGTCTGCACCTGCTGAAAGGAAAACGAAAACACTTACTTGTCACACACAACACCTCTGTCTACAATCAGCTGAGCGTGAGATGTAAACTTATATTTACCGAAAGAAAACTTCTTTTGACTCTCTGGAACAATGTGGATGTCAGCCTGTGGAGACTGAACTGGAGTCACCCATTTCAGTGCCTGCTCACTGTGGAGCAGACAGCCAAATGTTATATAATTCAAATAGCAAAATGTATCATATACAGTATAACACAAATTAGTGACATGACATTGTACTGCAGTTTTAGCTGTCAGTCATTGGCAGAGTTTCTATTTGAAAAAAAAAAATTGTTTTAATTTAAAGGGGAAAAAATTTTAATGTCCATCATGTTGTGTGTAGCTTAAATTTAACTATGATTTGGGGGGGGGGGGGACAAATAAAGCACAAAAGCTAAAAGGGAAGACCTCGACTAAGGCTAATGTCAAACAACGTACACCTGACTTCAGAGAATAAAATTAGTATATGATCTAGATTCTCTGGTCCAAAAAACCCAACAAACATACAGACATGGGTGAAAACACAACCTCTATGGAGAAGTAGTCTAGCTAAAAAAAAAAAAAAAAAAAAAAAAGCTCAAGTCACACTAACAATAATCACACTGAATAAATTACTGTGTTATATTAAAAATAGTCACAAAAGACAAATAAAAACAACAAAAGAGGGACATACAAACACACAGTTCACATCTTATATTGTAATCCTTCATGGACACTAATTATCATGTGCAGTTATGTCAGTGTGTGTGTGGGCTTACCTCTTAGGCCTTGTGTGCCCTGTTGCCTTTGAGATGCTGATGTAGGAAGATGACTTCTGATTGTTTTCATCAACCTGCCGACACAAAATGAATGAACACAAAATCCCATTCGTGTGTGACTGAGTTAAGGAGGCTGTAGCCTGATTGCATATTTCATCTTGAATCAATTCAATACAATTTGATAAAGAGTAAAGATTCTCCCTTTTGTTTGCAAAATGATGAACTCATGATGTCCGATCAAATTATCCTCTGTTTACACACTAGTGATGTTTGTTTTCCTGAAGTTACAATTTCCAGGAATGGGTTCTGTTTTCACTTCTCCTGATATGTGATGTCATAACCACGAAAATATGACACTTTGTGTATTTCAAGAAGCAAGACTGTCATTAAGGCTCAGCTTTGCGTGATATGTTTTCATTATTTCACATCCTTTATTGACTGGTTGTCATTTCACTACCTGTGTGTCGTGTGAACTATGTGAGCAAACACATACAGCAGCACAGATCAAGAAACAGATAGATATTTGTGGTAATGTTCTCCTTTTCACTTTGTGAAACTTTGAATGTGGACCACATGTTCCTCATTTTGGTTCAGTGGGTCATTTTGTTCTTCTTGAGCTGTGTGCAAGAGATTTTAAGCAAATGGGAAGTGCTGCACAATATAGACTCACTGTGCCAAAAGACATTTCTACATCAATAATAGATACAAATTACCAACAGACTGAGGGAAGTTAATTAAGAGTGCAGGTAATTTCAATTGTGTATTTTTAAATCCCACTGTTTAATGTTCACAAGTTGTATAATTAAAGTTTCAGAGAGAAAATCTACTCTTTGAAATCCTCAAAAATGAAAAAAGTCATAGTTCACTTGCCACAGAAACCACACCAACATGATTTGTGACCTGTGTTCATTTGTTTAAGGAAATTTGACACAAAAAGTGAGTAGAGATTACAGCTAGATTTAAACTGTGAAACTAAAACAACAGAATCCCACACATAAAATCTTTGGGGTTTGTTGCTTACCTCTGATATTTTGTCCTGGACCAAAGATTCCTCTGTGTGCTCTTCAGCTGTCTTGATGCGAATATCATCTGTCAGACTTGTGACATCCCTCCATTCTTGTGCATCTATTACTCTGTTTTCTCTTGCAGTTTGGTCTTCAAAGTGTTGATGTCCACGTGACCTCCGATTAGATCCCATTTTTCGCCTTCTCCCTGCAGCAGCAGCTTCTGGCATAACGTCATGTTTGGGAGAAGTGGATGGTACAACAGGGAGGTGGTCCAGAGTGAGCTGGTTCTCTGTTTCTACTTGTTCCACCAGATAATCAGTAGGTTTTAACTGAGATTCACCAATGTGGCTGTAGCCAATCGTTTCAAATACTTTTTCTTTTCTTTGCTCAGAGTCACCGCCTTTGTCTTCACTGTGAAGTTGCACCTTTTTTTCTTCCATCCCTGAGACACCAACAGTCAAAACATCCCCAACACTTGTGCCAGTTGCCTCATGATCCACCTCTTGCTTTTGGTCTAAGTCCTCCCCTTTGGATTGTGTAGGAAGTTTCCTGCGAGTGGAGCTCAACTTTTTTCTCCCTTTGCTCGAGCTAAATTTTGTGTTGTGAGTTCTTTCATTCCTACTGTTTGGCTCCTGTGTCTCTTCTTCAGCTCCGCCCCTGATCCCAGATTCTACTTTTTCCAAATTTGCCAGAGCCGCACTGGCTGCTTCTGTTGATATCAAAGCTTGGACCTGTGTTACTTTTATGACCTCTGGACTTTGCTCATCTTTCTGTGTACTTTGTGTAGTCTCCTCAGTATTCAGAGACAGAAACTGATTTTTTGAACGCCTGTTCCTATCCTTTATGTCAACTCCATGAATACACAGAATAGGATTTACAACTTCCTCACTGTTAGAGGCAGACTGCTCAGTATGGAGAACCACTAAATCATCAGGGCCTGGTTTCATATTGCTCTCTACACTCTGCAGTACAGAGGTACTTTCGTCATACACAAAACTGAGTTCATTCATTTCACGTTGTTCTTTCCAGACAGTTCTCAGTAATGGGTGTGCATCTTCCCTTGCTGTTACCCCTGTTGTTGGTCTCAGTGGTAACTCCTCCACTTGCTCCATTGCGTCAAGATTTCTCACATCAACTTCCATGTCCACGTTGCTCTCAATTGTTTCATCTTTGTTGTCTGTTTCTCCCTCTTGTTTTCTATTGAGTTGGCTCTTGCGAGTAGAACCAAACTTTCTTTTCTTCTTTTTGACTTCTTCCTGTAAAATTTCACAGTAATCTTTGGGATTTCTTTTTTCCATATCTTGCTGGCTACATGCATCTGCTGCAGAAATTCCACTTTCCTCAGACGCATCCACAGCTCGATTCTCTCTTAAGTTTTCCTCAAGACCAACATCAAAAGCAAATGTGTCATTTTTACTTTTTGCCGCAGAAAAAAGTTCAGCATGTGTGACTTCATTTGAAGTATTTATTTCTTGGGCTGCATGGTCTTTATTTGCCGGTTCTTCACATTCTCTGCTCACTTCAACATGTCCATCCCCTTGCACATCCGTAGCTATCTCTGCTGAGGCTTCCTCAGATCGTATCTGAGTATCTGACCTCAGATCAAAGTCAATTTGAGCTGTATCATATCCTGTAAGTGGTGTCAAATTCTCAGGCTCTTTCATGTGTCTCTTTTTCTCTTCACTGAGGTCTTTGGTGCATTTGAGAGTGTCATTTTTGTCTAAGTTTAAGGTAATGCCTGTTGTCAATATTGTACCTCTATCTATGATATTCTGTGCTGTAGTTTTTGTTATTTTCTCTCCGGGTTTGAAATCTGGTCCAGCTTGCTCTTTTAATTCTTCCTGCCTTGCTGTCTTTGTTCCTAATAGTATTTCTTCTTTATCATCCCAGGTATTTTCTACAACTTGCTCTGTATGTTCGGGGTATGGTTCATGCTGTCTTCCTTTATTTTGTCTGCTTGACCCCAGTTTTCTTCTGTTGCCTGTGGGTTTGATGCCTGATAGAGTTTCTTCTTTGATGCTGTGAGAATTGTCCATTGTTTTGGAGTCCAAAGGAGACCGTATTTCTGAGCCTTCAACTGGGAAGGAATCTCTTAGCTTAACCGGCTCCTCTTCATGCAAAGCATCATCTGATTGCTGAGCATCTGTGACTTCTGATGGGTGGAAATGCTCATTTTGTTCCTCATTTGTAGACAACTCCTCTTCTGGTGATGAAACTGTTGCGTGATCAGCACTGCCTTCAGGTTGTGTGTGTTGTCTGTGGCTGTGCTCGCCTGGTTCTTTATTTCCTTTATCTGTTACAAAAGACACACAGGGAAGTTCTTCACAATGTATCACTGTGGCACCAAATTGGTCAATTACTGGTTTATTACTAGTTAAATCACAGGTGCCAACGTGTGCATTTTCTTTTACTTTATCACTGTCTTCTTCAGTCTGAGAGAGGTCAAATTTGTTTTTTCCTTCCACCATGGTTTCCACTAATGTTTCCTGGACTCCTGTCTCTGGGATTGATGAACCCTCAACATGTCGTCTTCCTTTATTTCTACGACTTGACCCCAGTTTTCTTCTGTTCCCAATGGGGTTGAAGTCAGTGTCATTTTGCTCGTCTATTTTTACAGAATTATCCTGAAGTTCTGAATCCGAAGGAGCATTTGTTTCTGTTTGTAGAGAAGATTTGCTCTCCTCCATTTCAGAGAGTCTTTCCTTCTCTTGATAACTTGTTTGTTCAGAAATGGGTTTTATCTCGTCTTCTGCTTGGGTTTCATTCTCATTTACTTGATCTAGTGGAGTGTCGGCTCTTTCAATGTCACTGGTCTGTGATATCTTAGCATCATCTTCATGATAATCTTCATTTGTGTGGTGTAAAACTTCCACGTTGCTTTCTTTTACAGGAGTTTCATCTTGTTTATCATCAGAATCAGAAAGTTCCTGTGTGGGAACAGGGTCATCAATACTTTTCTCAAGTGTCTCAGTTGGGTGTGTGTCACTGACTTCATCTTGGTCTTCCAGGTTTCTAGTACATGTATCAGAATTGTCTGCAGTATCATGTATTGCACTTTCAAATGTGTAATCACTTTCATGCATTTTTTGGATTTGTGTTGGGTTAACTTCCTGTTCCTGCACTTCATTTACAGTATCTTCTGAATGAGTGTCATTGACTTCTTCACTCTGAAGAGTGTTAGATTTGTCTGTTCCTTCGAGTGTGGCTTCCATTGATCTATGAGACATCTCCATTTTAAATCCAGTGTCACTTTCATCGTGGCTTTCTTCAGGATTTTCACTTTTAGCAATGAAAGTTTCCAGCTCAGCCTCTGGATAGGTTGTTGTCGTGAGGATCTGAACCTCAGGTGAAGAATTCGATGTTGACTCTGTATTTGAGGACTTGTCATATGTTACAGACATGATAACATCATGTTCTCTGTCTTGACTTAGTTCTTTCTGACTTCTTGTCTGTAATTCCAATGGTATTGTTTGGAAGGCTTCACTGCCTGTGACATCTTCTACATCTTCTACACCAGCTTGGTCTTTCAAGTTTGCATAGCGGATTTCAGAATTTTGTTTGGCATCATTTATCGCTGAGGAATTATCAATGACATGGATTTCTTGCATTTCTGTTCGTTGACTGACATCTGATATCACATCTGACTCACTCGCCAAATTACTGTCTTGTAAAAATCCCCATTGCCTTAACAGGACTGTATCCTCCTCTCTCTCTTCTCTTTCTGCATCTGTTTCAGAAACCAGTAATAACAATTCTGTGGTTTCAGTGACCTCATTACCCAACATCTTTCCAGCAACATCCTCTTCAGCTTCATGATATGATTCGCCAACAGAATCCTTTACGTGATGTCGCCTTTTATTTCTACGACTAGACCCCAGTTTTCTTCTGTTTAAAGTTGAGTTGAATTTGGTGTTGGTTTGCTCATCTGTCATGACTGAAGTATCGTGAGGTTTGGAGTCCAAAGGCAGGGCGAACTGCTCATTTTGGTTCTCATCTGCAGGCTCTGTTGGTAATGAAAATGTTGCTTTCTCAACACTGTGTTCAATTTTATTTTTATCACTGGTTATCTCTGCTGTGGTAGAAAACCCTGGAATGACTGATTCTACACGTCGTTCACTCATCGAATAGTCGCCCTTTAAATCTCCATCCTGCCTTAACAAGTCTGTATCTTTGTCTCTTTCCCCGCTTTCTTTTTCTGTTGCAGAATACGCTCTGAAAAGTTCTTGCATCCCCCTGGAATCTGACTTTTGATTCTCACTTTGTGGAATTAAGTTTTCCAGGATGTCCTCTGTACAGTTTGTTGTTGTAGGGCTCCCAAGCTCACAGGAATAGCCAGGCGTAATGGCAGAATACAAAGAGCTGTCATGCGATGCACATGTTCCCTGCCAACTCTCTTTACTTAATTCTTCCTGCTTCTCACATTGGGCTTCATTACCAATGTTATTTTCCTCAACTTCCTCTCTTGGTTTGTACACTGAGACCTTTATGTGCTGTCCTTTATTTTTTCTTCTAGAGCCCAGTTTTCTTCTGTTCAGTCTCAGTTCTGGTGAAGGTGGATGTTGGGTGTCAGGATGTGAACCATCAGGATTAGATGATGCGCTTAATGACTCATTATTTCCTTCTGGTATGTAACACTGTGCCACACAAGTGCTGTCTGTTAGATGGAGCTCATCAGCCTTGGGAGTTTCGTTTTGATTTGCTACCCTGCGATGTGAACCAAGTCTTTTTTTCTTTGTTTGAGCAGACATGATTTATCTTCTTTCCTACAGCATGAGACATTCAGTCATGCAACATGTCACCAAGATTCAATTTAACTGTGGATCAGATAACATCAAATGACCAAAAAAATAAATAAACTCACAGTCATCTGTCTTTAATCCTTAGTGAACTACTTTGAAACACAATTATAAATTATATTATATACTACCCATATGCAGCACACACACACAAAAAAAAAAAAAAAAAACATTGAAATTTAGTTTTAACACATACCATCAATTGAAAACTATTCACCCAGTTCCTTTTAGAAGTATAAATCCCAATAATAATAATTTTCAGGCCTTCCACAAAACATATACATGTGCTTACCACCCAAATCTGGCACCTTTGTTGTCTCCCTGCATGAGTTGCTTTGTAATGTCATCTGCCTTTGCTACAGTAGCTGTAGTTAAATTTCACACATGGAGGCGTTCCTGTGCTGCATCTGACAGACAACTTCCTGTGTGGGCTAAACTCGCAGCCTTCTTCAGCAACGATACACTTCCTGAATTTAGTCAAGCTTAATTTACCTCACATCTCATTTCGTTATCGTACATGACAAGTATTTTATTTATTTATTTTACAATACTACACTTGTTAAAAACCATTTTAAAACAAAAAGAATGTGCAGAGGGGAGACCATTTCACCTGGAAAAACATTTATTGAACAAGTTGTTTAACTGCATCAGCACAAATTGTCAGAGCTCAGAGAATCAAGCAAAGTACAATAAATGCCTTCTTTTGCAAAAGTGACATTGGTAAAAAACAGAATTACAGATGTTTAGGCTTCAAGGCCTGCAAATAACAGCACCAGTATTTACAACAATTGTTGAGAGTCTGCTTTCTGTCACTGGCATAAAGTATGCTCCTCCTACTGGTGATGCATATCACAGTAACCCATCAAAAGTAATTTAAGAGTCAATCAAGAATAATAAAGAGCAAAAACAAATAAAAACATTACATGTACTTTAATTCAGTTGAACAGTTAAAAAAATAATAGGATGGTGATGTGAAACTAAATCCATTATTCAATTTCAGAACATGCAGGGCAGATGAAATTTGTCTCGTGAACAGTAAATCCGAAGGCAAAAAATATTGTTTGAAAAGAAAAATAACACGTCTTTTGTTGTTATTTCAACAGACTATTACACCATATTTAACAAGCTGACCATAGTCAACAAAATCTAAAAAGAAAAACATAGCTATAAAAATTTGTATTGTCAAACCATAGCAGGATCCTGCAGACGAGTCATTCTTAGATCTTCATTTCCTCTCGTTAGACCGTGAACGACTGTAAAATACATGAATTAGTGAATAAAATTGGAGATGCCTGAGAAAAAGTTTAAAGAACATAATAGTTAGCACTAATACTTATATGTACCTCCTTGACTGTGAGAAGGATCTTGAGCGCTTACGATTCTTGTCTCTGGAGAGAGACCGATATCTACGTCTGTCTCTTGAAAGAGACCTGGTGAGGACAAAAATACACAAATGTCATCCTTTAATCACAACACATTTTAATTTCTATTTAACAAGTTGCTGTTACAAGTTTACCTGCTGCGGCTGCGACTGAGGCTCCTCCTCCTTGGTGATCTATGTTGTGGGTGAATTAAAAAAAAAAAAAAAAAAAACAACAAAAAATTACCATAGTGAATTAACGCTTTCGATCACTAATGAAACCTTTGGCACGCTTGACCACTAAAGAGATACAGGTTCCACATGGAAACGTGGCTACACGTAGTTCCTTGTCTGTTCATAGAAGGATCATCTGCATCCATGAACCACCATCAAGATCAACTCATTAAAAAGGACACTGACTACTGAGCACCAATCATTTCAGAATCTAGAACAAAATCAGGGCTCGACATTAAGGCTTGGGTGTGACAATTACGAAAAGTGGCAAAAACATATTCTTAGATCACCTTTCTACTGCTATTCTGACATAAAATTGGTTTTAAACAATGCTGGAGGCAACTTGTGCAAAATTATCTACAAAGTCCATGATAAAAGTGAATTGTTCTTTCAAAGAAACATGGATGCGGGACATATTCCCAGCCACTGAAAGGACTAGTTTGTCTGGCATCAAAGCCATTATAGCCATGATAGAAACCTTGATGACCTTAATGAAATTGCTGCATAACAACCTTGATAACAATTCAAAATTTAAAAAAAAAAAAAAAAAAAAAAAAAAAAAAAAAAAAAAAAAAGGATAGTCTCATTGAAAATGGAGCTAGCATTGTCGAAAAAAAGAATCAGTTTAGTCCAGTGGATATCACTGATGATATCCACTGGACTAAACTGATATTAATGTCGAACCATGAAATTTAACTTTAACTGTGAACATCTAATGAGAACAGTTCATTTTTGCAAATGAAAATTTAAAGATTGACAGCAAATTTCCTTGACCGCAACTTTTGACCTTTAGATTTTTGCAGCTCTGCACTGAAAATGCTCAATATGATACAACTGCTGAGGGAAAAATGCCAAGCAGTGTTGAAAGCTAGATTAAGCATAAAAACTACAAAGAGCAGGATAAAAGAAACTTACTATTTTGGGGGATTTGGACAACATAGAAATGACGCAAGGAAGCCAGACTGATGGTGAGGGAGGTCGAATTGCAGAGAGGATTTGCCACATGATGCAAATGTTGGAGATATGAAGTTGCTTGGTGGCTGGTTGGAGGGGGTAGTTGTAGATTTTCCCTGCCTTTTTTTTTGGGGGGGGGGGGGGGGGGGACGGGACGGACGGGTAGGGATGTAAGCCAAGGGCTGTTCCCGTTGATACAGTAGTTGTGTGTAGAATAGAAAGAGTAAAGACGCTGATTGGTTGATAATGTGAAGTGGACCGCTGTCGATTGGGTTAAGGTTGGAGGAAGAAGAGGAGGGTGCTGAGAACTGCATGCTCAGGAACCATAAGGTTGGTGGAACCTGACGACTGGCGGTGCGCCTGGGTCATGTGACAACACCAGCCAAGCAGATTGGGGCTCGCTGGTCAGCAGTCACATGATGCTGAAAGAGGACTAGTTGACTGACTCAGATGGTGAGAAGCGTGGTGGTGACTCTGAAACGGGGTTCAGTTTTATTAATAGATGGCAACTGAACTCAGAAAGAAAACAAAATTTACACCTGCAGAAAGTAATTCCACAAAGTACCCATAAAAATGTTTGATGGATGATGAAATGCTAACCTCTTAAGATGTCCTCGTAATGCAATATCACTCTGGTAGAGCTTGGTGCTTTACAGGCATAAAGCTTTAAAGAGTTCATAAATAGTCATGTGCTGACACAAGTTGCCAGTGGACTCTTCCAAACTTTAATTATCACTTCAGTTAAGGATCAGATTTATAAGCAAATTAAGAAAAGGGTGATGTCAATATACCAAATCCTGAAGCAGCCAGATCCACAGATCATCTATTGATGAACTCGTTTACTAATAATTGTGCTCATTTTAATAATGTTAATTTTATTTCACTAGGCCACAGAGTTGTACAGTCAGAAACTTTATATCCTATTAGGCCATGACTTGAAGGTTGACAAAGCTTTAATAGGTCCAACGATATCAAATATTTGTTGATAGATATGAACGGTTTCACTAAAACTAATATTTTGAAAGAATCATAAAACTAATGCTTACACTGTATAAGGAAGGCAAATTTGGTTTGTCAATTTTGTTCTTACACGACATTGCAACTGTAAATAAAACAGCAAAACTAATTATCAAGTTAGAAATACGTACCTGCGCCTGACCGGAGGACTACGTCGCCTAAAATCGTCTCGGGGGCGTCTACTCCAAGATGGAGGAGGGCCACGGCTCCTAGAGCGCTTTTCCCCAGTGGATAGCTCGACACGCACTCGACAGCCACACATGGTTCTAAACAATAGTCATCACAGGTGTGGGAAATTGAAGGGGGGAACCCAAAAAAAAAAAAAACAAAACAAAACACCCCAAGCACTAAAACAAGAATTAAGAAATGTGCTAAAACAATTACCTTCCATCCAGTTCTCTCACAGCATCAGATGCATCTCTGGGATCTTCAAACTCTACGAAAGCAAAACCCGGTGGATTCCTAGCAACCCAAACACTTCTTAAAGGACCATAGTACCCAAAAGCCCTTTCTAATTCTGTCTTATTTCCATTGTTTCCTAGATTTCCAACATAAACCTTGCAGTCAAGGGGACAGTCTCTGTGAAGAGCAGGGTCTGAAACAAGAAGAGACAAAGACATGATGGGATATAATCAATGTGGCCTGTGAGGAATTTCAACTCATCCTGTATAATCCAACAAAGACTGGTTATTTGATTGTTAAAAAGTGACAGGTGTCTGAATATTTGTGGGAAACTGAAATGGCCAAACATTTACTTTCTCTCTTTTTTCTCATGTTAGGGTGGACTAAGTGTTCTACAAATTTAATCTTCAATCATCTTTTAAGGTTAAAAGAGCAAAACTGCCGTTTCACACTGACAGACAGAAGTAAAGAGTGAAGCTCCTGTTTAGGTTTATCATATATTAACTGAATGGATCACAAGACTAGACAGTCAAGACAAGTCAAGTCAAGATCTGGATCTCTCAGCATCAAATTATCATACCTCCCATTTTAGCAAATATCTTCTCGTCAGAGTCCGGCAATGGAATGAGCCTGAAAGCAAAGAAAGACAAACATTATAACCATATATCTGAGGTGTCAGTGCAATGACTCACAAATATTAGCTTGTTGAGTCAATTTTGGAAATCCACCTCACTGCTTGGCAGTACATTATTAGCCTGAATAATAACACCTACAATCTTATAAGGTTTAGATTTACCTCTGGAGCACTGTGGAGCCTCCTCAACATCGTTTAAATTAAAATTAAACAATACTCAGAGTTGGCTCATTGTGCATTGACAACAATAGCTCAGACTTGTTAATATGCATAGTTAACTCACAAAATCTAGCTAAAATTCAGCAGAATAAAATAGTTTTGCAATAATTAAGATTACAGTGTTTGTGCCTTTTTAAGTTCTTATGGTTTCAGAGAGGTGCTTTTCGGGTGTAGTGTTGAACTGTGGTGCATTGTACCAACTTTGCTAATTATTTTGTGAACCCCATTTAAACCAAAGAATATATTAAACAACAGAAAGACTTAAAAGAAAAAATGTCTAAAGCGGTACAAACTACTTCCTTCGAAAGTAAGTTGATTTAACACCTCTCTAAAACAATTTTAATTAAACTTGAACATTACATCGTTCATGAATGTAAGATTTATTGCTGGGCTGTTGTATTATACTGCATACGTCTAATAAATGTGTCCCTTACGAACTGTAAACCGAGGAAAAACGTACAAACTTGTCACATTTTTAATTGGCAGCATTAGCTCAATGCTAACGCAAGCTAACAACCAAAAGTAACGTAGCTCGGTGTCGTTAGCTAGTGCGTAACCGACAAACCGGGTGACGCTGAAACTTCGTTAAAACACTTGATTCGTTTGAGACACATATATCCCACAAATAAAAATATATACATTCACAGTAATTACTTTGGTGCCTTGGCGGCCACACGTTTGTTCGTGAACCACAACCACACCGTCAGCCATGCAGACACTGCAGCTATGCTAGCCCGCACACAATGTGGCGGCTTGCAAATTTAGCTTCAAACACGACGACGCGGTTATGGAGAAAATTACCTCCCAAACCAACCAGCACACTGACCGGAGTTCCGTGATACTAAACCCGGGCGGGGGTATCAAACAAATTAAGGTCGTCAAGAAACATAACTCACCTCTTTTTTCTGGTTTTTCTATTTTTTTTTGGGCGGGGGGGGGGTTGTTTTTTTTTTTTCGTAGATACAGCCGAACAAAAATGTTAGCAGCAGATTTCACGCCCCCCGATGCAGCCGCTAGCTTAACTTGTTGTTAACACCGGCAGCTCAGCGGAAGCCACAACATTTCGTCCCTCTTCTTCTCTGTGTTTGGACCGCGAGCCAGTGTTTGGTCTACAGACCGCCCCCTGCTGCACAGGAATGGACAGTGTGCCACATTACACAAAAAACTGTATTCACAATGACAACCCTCCCTCCCTGTCAGACATTAACAGATAATCTTTCAAAATAACCACAAGGAGACAAAACGAGCACAATGAGACTCAAAAATGACCACACATAGACACAAAGTGAGACAAAGAGACACATGTCTGTCGCACAGACACAACATAATCACAAGGACAGGCAAAACAACCACACTGAGACGTGAAATGACCACAAAGAGACACACAGTGACCACAAATAGAAACAAAAGTATGACAAAGATACACAAAATGACTACAGAGACACATAAATGACTACAAACAGGGACACTCAGTCTTGCTCCTATGTAGAAGCAGAGGGGATATCCGCTAAGGATGCCCATTGTTTCATAATCTGTACACAAATCTAACTGGTTACATCTAGAACTGGATTAAAGGTCTTTCTAAATTATTCTCTGCTTTATTTAAGAGAAAAATGATCAGCATACTTTCATAACAGAGACTCAACATCTATAATTTGTTGAGGTTATTACACAACTAAGAGAATCTGAGCCTACACACTCCCTCTAATCCTGCATAGGCTGTAATAATCATTCAACCAACACCATCCATCCCTATTAAAGTGTATGCCCACTATTTTCCAGGTAATTTTCTCCCATCACCATCAGCACCTCTCTGTTCATAGACAGACAGATACAATAGAGCATATTATTAAACCTGATGGGAAGGTTTTGGCACCTATGTGTAGCTATGTCACATAAACCACAAAACAGAACGGATGAGAACACTCAAAGAGGGAGGAAATAAACATAATTCAATAAAAGACATTGTCCTAAAAAGGCTTGGGATAAAGGCTGAACTAAAAGCTTATTGTACTCAACTATATATACTGTATGTATTGAATGGAACAGTGATTGTGTCATAATGATAGACTTCACGTCATTGCAAATTGTTAATTTTACCATAATCAGAGACAGAAACTGTATTTTCTTGGTGAATACCATCCTCCATCCTTGTGTGTTTTTCTCCTCTCTTCACCAACAACTTCCATTTCAAATCTTGTCTTCAAGGCTGGAGATTATTCTTGACGGTTGTTTTTGTTCCTGTGCACACCATCCATGATCTTTTGCAAATTTTTTTTTTCAAATATTGCATTTCCACTGTGTGAAAATATGTGACATTGCTTCTTCTTCTTCAAAAAAACTCTCCTCTTCTATGTCCATATGTGACCTTAGGAAAAATAAAGGTAATAAAAAAGCTATAAGAGGAAATTGTGGAATGTGAATAAATACATTTACTCAAGGTCTGTAATTTTGAGGCACTGCTTTACTAAGTATTCCAGTTTATTCTACTTATTCAACTACTATTACGAAAGAATTCAGAATAAGAAAGCATATTCTAGTTGTCAGAGATTCCTCCTATAAAATACTCACATTGTTCCTCACTGCTTGGGGCCAAAAGAGTTAAAACTCTGCAATTTCATAAAGATTAGAGAAAAATCAAAAACACAAATCAAAATGAGTAGAGTTGAACATTTTTTCCAAACCATTAATCATCTCATTGTTTTCTTTCTATAAGTTTATCTTTTATATTTGCCCTTTTTGAGGAGTCCTCACTAGTTTGAATAATGTTGTCAGATTCCTTTTCTTTTGACATTTTTACATAATTGGGATTTTGAAGACAGGACTTTTAAATTCACTGCCATGTCCATGTCACGCTACATCAAATGCTTTGCTAGTACAGTCATTTAGTTGTTTTGTTTTATGTTGACAGGAAATATAAACTTTACTCAGTTTGACCTTAAAAACAGAAAACAGTTACTGCCTGCTGTTTAGTGATTGCTGTGCAGGGAACAAGAATAAGTCAACAGAGCTGGAGGGTTATTGCTCAACAGGAGGCAACACCACAAACGACCCCTTGTGAGAGTTCAGGTGGGTGGTTAGACACTGTATGTACACTTCCCGTATAGAGACACATTCAAGAAGTAATGCTGAGCAGGGGAAAAAATGCGAGTAACAGAAGTCTTTGTGCATCTCTGACCATGAACCTAACATCCCAGGACACTCTACACAGGGCAAAATTAAATAGACAGTAAGATGAGGGAAGATTTTTATTTAATTTAAGAAGAATTTAAGAAGATTAATTTGGAGTGGAAAACTGTCTTAGGGCAGCTTGTAGCTGTGAATTATCTGTTGCCAGTCCTTAATTAAATACATTTTTGAGTCATCAATGGTGCAGGTGACTTCATTCTGAAGAATTTCATTGTAAACTAAACTGTCAGATGTTTTTTGGTTACCCACTAATATGTTTAGACAGAGCTCTAAATGCCATTGTGTGGAATAAAATTAGTGATTGAGCAATTAGTCTAACACCTCTCAAGCTTTGTTAAATGATTACCTGACATGACAGATGTAATTACTACATGCTAGGTTTCCTTGTAACTCATGCCAGATCACTTAATCAACAATAATAACCCCTACTTACATGGGTTCGATATAAGTGTTGCCCCAGGAAGGAGAGTTGTTTCAATTTCATGTTTAACTCTCATGTTTTCTGTACATCAGCTCTACTTCCTCAGTCCCACTAATCCCATTGCTGTATGTGCAAAAACAACAACAACATCATAATAATTACAGTAAAATCAACTAATTTCCTTTCATCTTCCAACCTTTTTGAAACTCAGTAGGAGGGGAAGTAGTGAAGTGTTAATCTTCCCCGAACGAATCCAGTCTAAAACAACAGTCCTGCAGTAAATCCTCCTTTATTCAAACTGTTTAAGAGGGTTGTTCATTGAATTGTATGACTATTCTGGAGGAACTACTTTGTGGTGCTGTGTGGTACGTTGTGCTGACAGGAGTTTATATTTATGTCAATGACTGCAGGCCACATAACAGAAACACCTCTCTGTAGAAATCCAAGGAGACTTATTTGTTTTGTTTTTTTTCAAGGGTAGTGCTACATAAAGACTTCTGTTAACGTCAATCACAGACACATTTTACAGGTGAAGTCTCTCAGAGTACAATCTGTCATTAGTTAAAAAAACTACGTTTATTTGCTATTGTCATTAAATGAGAATAAGTCATTAAGTGTCCAGGTGGTAAAACATTGTCAGATGGTGCCTAGGGTTACAAACAATCTTTATAGTATCTTTAAATAGTAAAGAAATACTGTGAATAATAATGTTTATTTTTGGACAAAATGTCAGACAAGACGTAAAATCATCAAGGCAAAGAGAGCCACACATCTGGAAGTCTTTCACTCCTTTAATCCTACTGTGTACCCATCATGCATGAGAGTAACCCAATGCCAAGCATACAAAACAAACTTACTCCCACAATCGTGTGGGGGGGAAACATTCACAGAAAAGCAACTAAAATGAGATATCATGTCATGATATTTATAAATAAACACAGGTGCTCAGTCAAAAATTCTCTCTCTCTTTCCACACACACACACACACACACACACACACACATATATATAGAGAGATAGAGATAGAGATATAGATGCTACCTTTACTCTGAAATTTTGAATGTGCGACTTTTAATGGAGTGTTTTAAGAGTGTTAGTGCTACTTAAGTAAACTAGTAAACTTAAAGTAGTAGTAGTAAGGTAGTTTACTTAAGTAGCAATTTAAACTTCAACCTTTTATCTGATGATTGTCAAGACATCAAATTTAATGTTCAAGATGACATGACAAAAGCGATTATTCCTATTAGTCACTGTTTCACTGTGTTTCTCGGTGAGGGATCATTTATTTAGAGTCACTGGCAGACACAGCAGTAAAGGACTCTTGTCACAGGTCGCAAAAGTTCAGGGATAAAAGGGATCACTCAGGAGATTACTCCCATGTACGTAACACAGACGCCTAGAACACAAACAAAGAGCATTATGTTGCTCAGCTTTATTTTAGTCTCAGCGTGCATGTTTGTGTGAGAGCAAGTGCTTCTCTAACCTTATCTTCACCACTGGGCTTTTATATTACCAAATGAAGAGTTAAGCTCAGTTTGTTTTCTTTGTATGTATCCTCCTGCTGCCATAGGATTCTCCTTTTAGCTGTTTAAATGAAACATCCTTTTTTTTTTCATGCATCTACTCAGGGCAGTGTTTTTCAATCAGATTAGTACAGCACATTCTGTTCTGTTTCACTTCCTGATGACTGTGCAGCCTGTATCCCTGTATGAACTCACCCGCGTGCTTCTGGTTACACCAAGACACTCATTCAGACAGACATATTCTAGCAACTGCCTGTTAGATTTTAGTCCTACATACAACATTTAGTAAATGTGTGTAGCCAATTATGAAGAATATCTACTATTTGTTGCTTTATTTTAGCAAAGAAGACAAGGCTTTTTAGTGACAGCAAACACTGAACAGACCTAAAAGTACCCTAAAGTAGTATATATATATACTATATATATATATATATATAGTATATATATATA
>CM076649.1:7789283-7843055 GCA_038496675.1 Rachycentron canadum | reverse complement strand
TGCTTTATTTTAGCAAAGAAGACAAGGCTTTTTAGTGACAGCAAACACTGAACAGACCTAAAAGTACCCTAAAGTAGTATATATATATACTATATATATATATATATATAGTATATATATATATACACACACACACACACACACACATATATGTATATTTAATACATATGATGATTACATGTAAAAGATGTTTTAACCTTTGACCACCTAATTTTCCTGTTTCCTACCAGATTGGTGTTTTTACCAGAACAGAAACAAGATGTTCTTGGTGTTTGAGGAAGGAAGACAAAAGCTAAAGCCATGTGTCAATATAGAAATCTATTCATGCATTTCAGTTCAGCTGAGGTCAGTGGTGTTCACTTTTGACCTCCACAGGCAGGAGAGAGAGCCAACAAAGCTACCAGGACACCGCAGTTCAGACAAGGGTTTGGGAAAACAAACACATCTCTGCCCAAGCTGTAGCGAACTGTCTTGGCGAATAAAAATAAAAAGTCTGTATATTTATTGCTAAAAGCTTCAGGTGGGTGATGGTGCATGGTGAGCTGGTTGTGTTTTTAGATCACAAGACCAGTTGTTCTGTTTCTGTGCTATCTTTTACTTTCACTCTGAATGAGATGTTCTAATACGAGAGTGTGTGAAACTACTTTCTTCCAATAAGTGATTGCTCAAAAGATTACTCATCCGGTTGACAACATCCCTGGGGCTTTGCAGAATCAGGTTCACTTGTGTTGTTATGTCACCTTTATAATTAACGGGATCATCATGTTCCCTTCAATAGCTGCCTGGACGTCTGCCAGCAGTGTGGTCAGACAGTGTCCTCGCACCCTCTGATTGTGGGATTCACCCACGAGGAACCTGCAATAAGGTTTTAACTGACTGCACACCTCAGTTTAAGCAGCAAGGAGCAGACTGACTCTTTCACATGAGCAACTCTAGTTAACCTATTGTCAGAGACCACACACCAAGAATTTATGCCATATCTTAAGGATCTTAAAGCATTTTAATTAAAAAATGTGACAAGCATAGATACATGCAACAGTGATTAAACATACTATATTGCAAACATTGTATATGGATGTAATAACATACAGTGCCAGCACCCTCAGACCACAAAAAGCACAGACGCAAAGCCATAAAATCTTTTATGAGTTTTATGGGAACTTCAGCTGCTCTTGCACACACCCCCAGAGTATACGTTTTGGTTCAGTGAAATTGTGACTTCATCAAAGAGATTCTGAACATAAATTTTCATTTATGAACATCTGAACTCTGAAAACTAAATACTCTGTGTTCAAACATAGTGTAACACATGTCTAATACTATATCTTACTACATAATGACAAAAAAAAAAAAACAACAAAAAAACAAGATTTCATTAATATGTATCTCGTGAGTCTGGGATTTTCTTCCACAGGGGAAGGTTAGATATCTTCCACTACCTGCCCAAAGTCTGTATTTAAAGTAGGACTCACAGATCATTTATTTGATTCACAAATTCCATAAGAGTCCCAATCAGTAAATACCAATACCAATACAGTAAAATCAAATGAGTGAGACAAGTTTATTTGCGTGGTGTACGTACATAAACTTTGAACGTTAATGCATCTACCAATCACAATCAATTGCAATCACAATTGTTCTTAGTCTCTTATGCAATGGAAAATTCAAACTTTTTTGGGTAAGTTTAACTTATTTTATGGTGAGAAAATGATGTGATATTATTAAATACTTTATTGTAAACAGAAGTGAGATTGTTTTTATTCCATTGACTAATAAAACCTCAATTACTTTACTTATTTACTTTAAGATAATAAAACAGGTGTTGTCTTTTTAGGATAATGTGACTGAATACAGGTTAAAGGTCACATGGGAATTTGGAAAGTAATTAAACATATTAACTCCACTGCTGTGTTTGAGATTGTTGTTCTTGAGTATTTCATTACATTTCAGATGAAATGGTCATACAACATTGGATATTTACTTGTTTTTAATACTAACTCAATGATATCCTCTCAGTATTTCCTGGTCACATAGTAAACCTTATATAAGCGACAATAGAATACAAGTAAACCCTTTCACACAAATGAGAGTTCTGACATACTTCATAATGGTGTCACAATTCTCTTTGCAGATTAATATTTGACTTGTAATGCAAGCACTCGTGAGATATGATGCAATACACTTTACAACATAACAAAAGATAATTATACATAGCATCACTTGGACAGGTTAATTACTTTCAGCTATCATTCAACACCGCAACAGAGACTTAACACTTCTGAACACTAGCTACTTTTACTTTCAATGCTCAGCCTCCTAATAGTTTAAATACGTCTTCCCCATTAAAACTGTTTTGAGATGCATGCATGTATTGTATGCCTTTCAGAAAAGATAGCTAAACTACTTCTAGTATCTTGTTTATTTAAGTTGTCATTTAAAAACAACATGAACCATCTTCTTAAACTATCAGTACTTTCAACATTTGCTTTCTAATACTGGTCACATTGGAAAAATAACTGGGAAACAATTATGCTTTATATAGAAATCATAGGAAGTAAGTGAAATATATTCCAGTAACAGTTTTGACATACTGATACTTAAGTACTCTATTTAAGCAGTCACATTGCCCTTCATTGTATGTTTAAAATAGCTGGACTGTTTTCTTTGATGACTAATATTTGATCTGCAAATCAGGTACACATCAAATATAATGCATAATACTACTTCCTAACATTGGACAGGTATAACATAATACCACCTATGGCTTATTATTTTGTTTTAAATTGTCTTTTTGGCATGGGCTATACTTAAATTTCACTTTAACATTTTAACAGAGATGAATGCTACTTTTACTTTTAATACTTTCTAGTAGTTTCTTATACTGGTCGTAGAAAAACCTTTTAATTACCCATTAACCTATATAATCGGTTGCAAAACAGGAGCTTATAAAATACGATGCATCAAACTTCCCATCATTACACGAAAGAGTCACACACAACCTGACCTGGTTATGTGATCCAGGAACCAGGTTTATAACTTTGAGTTATCAACTTGACAGGGACTGTTCCTCACTGTGCGTCCTTCAATATTTACTTATACTTTATTAATGATAAAATGGAAAATTTAATTAGGCTACAGTAACGGAGTGGGGAGGAGGTGACTAACTCAAGTCACTGCAAAACAGCTGCACAGTTTTCTTTGCAGATTAAGATTTGACTTGCAAAGCAACACACGCTGTTATGCACAACCTTTCCCAAAACTAAAAGACATAACTGAACAGCATGAACAGATTTTAAGAGCACTATCCTTATTAGTGAGTACTTTTAAAATACTTTTAAATGTATGTATTTTATTGCTAAATTTGTTTACAATGACAAAATGTATAACTAATATTTGTATATATATATATAAAATTTGTGTTAATACTCTCACAAAGCTTTTAAGAGTTGAATAATTGATGCAATTGCAAACACAACAGTAATGTAAACATTGATTGTTTGGGAAAAGTAAAAATGACATTCAAGGAAATCTACCATCACACTGTGAACATAAAAATGAAAATAAGAATGAAAAAGAAAGCAATAATGCACATTTGTCGAAATCCCTACCTTCTAACAAGTTATAGAAACGTTACAGCAATTGTACTTTAACAACAACAACAACAACAAAAAAAAAAAGTCCGGTAAACAAAAATAAAAAGGCGGGGTTTTGACCGTCTCTTACAGACACAGTAATCCGTCTCACCGCGCGTCTTATCGGGCAGTGAAGTGAGCTTTTATTTCGGTGCTCACCAGCCCCGTATGTCGGGCTGGGGCTCGGCTATTACACAGCAGTGTTGATGATATGTGTTGTCAGCTGAGCGGAGAGGACAGCCTGCTGCGGTACAGGCTGTTCCCGGCCTGGCTCGGCACGGAACGGGTTACAGGTCAGGGTGTCTATTGGAACACAGTGTTCTCATCAGCAGCGGCAGCGGTACAGCTACAGTACAGCCGGAACATTGTGTTACTTTGTGGCTGCTTTCCAAGACCTGCCCTTAATTTTACACTAAACGCCCTCCCACAACTCTACTCTACTCTATTCTACTCTCCCTCTCTCTCTCTCTCTCTCTCTCCCCCTCTCTCTCGCTCTCTCTCTTTTTTTAACCTCCCTGTGTCTCTCTGCCTCTCTCCGTGCACAGTGTCATTTTGAAGTCTGAGCCCCATGCGGCTACTACACCGGCACGTTTAGAGAGAGAGAGAGAGAGAGAGAGAGGGAGAGAGGGGGAGAGAAAGAGAGAGGGGGGAGAGAGAGAAAGGAATAAAGGTGGGGAGCAAAATAGAGAGAAAAAACAGAGCTAGATTAAACACACACACACACACACACACGCGCGCGGGAAGAACATTTAGTACCCTGGACATGAGATGAGAGGGGCGGGCTTGAATTAGGAGGAATTGACGTGGTTTTGAAATCTACCGAGTGAAAGCGGGTTTCAGCGGGTCGCCGGCCGGAGCAAATAAAGGAGAAGGAGCGAGCACACGGAAATGTGAGTCTTTTAATGTTCTCCCGCTTTTCTTTGCTGCTGCAAGACTTAATTAAGGAGTTCATTAAGACACGAAGCTTAAGACCACCGGCTTTCTGGTCCTTTCAGTTCACGCCTGGCTGAGTTAAAGGGACACTTGTTATACGTCTTGAACATTTACCTTTTATTTGGTATTTTTAAAAAAGAAAAAGAAAAAGAAAAAAAATGCATGAATTGAGTCCGATAAAGCAGTTGGGGATTAAAACCAAAGGTGTCCATCTGAAGTTGTCTGTTGTTAAAATAGTATAGGGTGAATGTTCATTTTGCCATATGTCTAGGGGCATTTGAGGTTACAGCTGTATATCGTGGTGTTCTGGAAAATAGGGGCAGATAAGACTCCCTGTGTGTGTGTGTGTGTGTTTGTAGGTGAGAGTGTGTGTGAATGTGGCACTTGGCTGTGGTTCCAAGTGGAGGTGGATGAAGGCAACAGTTTACATCCAGAGTCCCTCTAGGCTTAGGTGTATCTTCATAAATTACAGGTTGTATAACCCAGTTATTTATTTAGAATTAGTAACACTAACCCTAGTTCACTCTGTGCTGATTCTTACTCATTGTGGACCAAGTTGTAAATTACAGGATAGGTAGCTTCTGAATAACTTAAAATGTATGGGTGTCATACATACATTTTAGATTTAGATGAGAGGCAGAGTTGGCCTACTGACATGGACATGAGCAGAGGCAATGTCCCTGACAATAACTTCTAGCCCAAATACACCAACAAGTGTAAAGGGGACTAGCCCTCAAAGCAAATTCAGTCATTACATGTTAAAAATATGTAGCTACAGCACCAGGCATTACCACATGAGCAGGATTTCCAGAAAGTGATGACCATAAAAACAACTTTATAAGCTTTTCCTGCATCCCTCTTAATTCACTTTGATGTATTTGCCAGACTGACAGAGACGCTCTGGCATCAGACAATGCTTTGCTACAGGATTTTGCTTCAGTCTATAGGTTTGTCTTGCGTAGTGTGTGCCTGCATGTTCACAAATGAATCAGCAGCAGAGTATACGGATGTGAGATTCAATGTACACATTGTCTGTGTTTGTGGTCTTTACTTCGTTTTGTTCTGCTCATGCATTCCTCCGCAGGGACAATGAGCCTTCATGCCATATACGAGCTGTCTTGTCACTATTTGCAGCTGGTTTCTTTGTTTGAGAAAAATATTTTTTTTCCATAACGGAATAGCAAAAAAGTTAAACGATAAAATTGATGGAAGGACCAACTTTTAATTATGTGATTCTATTAATAATTGTAATTTATCCCAATATTAATCCACTTGCTTTGTTTGACTTTAAATCATACATTAATGTAAGTGTAAGGTCACTTTGACTAATAAAAATTTGATTGTATTCATCAAAAAATTGAAGCCTGGTGGTACATTAGGGGGTCAGATTGGTGAACATCAGGCTTTGCCAGCAGGGAATGTTGAATAGAAGGAACATTGTGTTCAGACACACACACTCACACACGCACACACACACACACACACACACACACACACACACACACACACACACACACACACACACGCACACACACACACAACTAACACACACACAGAAGGAGTTCATCTAAAATGAAATCCATGAAATTGAAAAGACACAGGACAAGGTGTAGCTACAGAAGAGACGGACATTTTGTTCTGACTTGTTTGTTTAAGAGTCCAGTAATCAGACACTTGGTCTTTGTGAGTGACACAAAATAAAAGAAACAGAATAAATTGTGCAGATATCAGTAAGTTTGATCTTTATGGTTTGACCCTCTAGGTCAAAGCGCATGGATGGTGCCATGACTCTTGCTGTTCCTAAGGTCTTGCTTATTGCCAAGACGATGTATCTCAGGCCAAGTACTGTGGCTTAATGTTCATATTTACAGGCTATTTAAGAACTTAGTCACCACAGCAGAATGTCCTAATGTTTGCACATGATCATCAACAGCATCTGGGATGTCCTGAGAGTCATTTAGGAAAACTGATGGAAAAATCTCGAAAAAGGATGCAGGGAATGAGAGCTGCCGTTCCTCTCTGTCAGAACGCATGGCCCTTGAGCAAAGTCTTAAACCATCTCTGTGGAAATGTTAAGTGGCCACAAGACTGCTGTCAGAACAGCGCCTGGCATAACCTGTCCTCTTTCTCACATTACTGTCTGGCCTTTGCAGTAAATGTGAATATAATTTTAGTCAGCTCATTAAATATGATTTAAAAAGAGAAATAGTAGAGAGAAACATTACTTTACTTAAATTCAGCCCAATGTTACATGATGTCCAGTACAAGGAGCTCAAATTATGGGCCACAGTGAAGATGTGATCTGACAAAATTTGTGCATGAGATAATCTGTTATCTTTATTTTTACAGTTCAGATTGTAAAAGATAAACATAAACAAGCACAAAACATAGCTTTTTATGGTGACTTACTAGCATATGACCAACAATTTAAGTAAGAGCTTGCATAATTTTTTTGCTTGCAAAATATAATTTTGAAATTAAAGTATCTTGTTGGTCAATGAACTAAAACATTTTTGTACTTTGTGCAGACATATAATCTGCTTTGCAAAGACATACAACACTGTAGAATGGTCCTTTTGCAATTTTTAAACATTATTACATTTAGAAAAAGCAGAAAGTGCTTTGGTTTAATATCAATATACCTGATGAGGAGCCAGTTGCTTCTCAAATTGCTAATCTAATAAAGTGAACCACAAAACACTTGTTCTGCCTAACATCTCATTGTAAATGTTTCACTTTTTTTGTTATTGTTACTTCACAACTGTGGACTAACATTAGTAACATCTTGATATGGTGCCATCTCAACAGCTGTGATCTGATGCTTTGTGAGCAAGTGTTAACCTCTCAGCTGTTGCATGTGATAATAATCACCAAATAGCATTTGCCAACATACTTAACATAGCTAACTAGCTTTTACATTGTCTGCAAACAGTGTCGAGATAATCATGCCAGGGCAAACTGGAAATGCCTGCAGCCATGTTTATTGAAGCAGCAATAATATGTGTCGACAATGATTGCTGCTGTGATGAGAGAGAGAAGATTTAGCAGATTTAGCAACAACAGGTTGTAACTGTTTGGTTTCTCTGGCAAAGCTGCTGGGGAACTTCTTTTTGTCTCATGGATGTGTGAGACGGAGGAAGCTAGCATGAAGTGAGTTACACTGCATCTGGCTAGATTTGTAATCATACTGACTGATCCTAATTTGATTCAACATTTTACCAGTTTTAGATGTTTTTCATTCAGGCAAAGATGTATGGCAACTTGAGGACATCTGAGAACTTTGGCTTTTGTTAAAAAAAAAAAAAAAATTGAACCACATATTTATACTTACACAGATTAAAATAAAAAAACACTGAAAAAGCTCATTGGGGATGGGGATCAATACTGAAAAAGTTAAAATGACACATTGTCCTACTTTATCTTATACCATTACATGTGATTCTTTGTCTGGTCAGATTTGTAATCTTTTTTTTTTTTTTTTTTACCAGTTCTTTAATCAGATAGTCCACACTTTAAATAAAATTTATACAGAGAGGTTTTACATTTGTGAAAGTAAGGTATCATAAGTATCATATCAGGAGTATTATAATGGCACTAAATTTAACACTTTCAGTTTCAGTCTACACTTGACGGTATGACTCTCTCAAACCTGGGTTTGTGTCTGTACTAGTAGTATTAGTATTAGTACTGAAACTTGCAAGCACCCAAAATGGCAGGTCACATTCATGTACTGTAACCCTCTACATTATTGTTTTATAATGGCTTTATTTTTTTGAAGATAGAGAAAAATGATAATTCTTTATCTGATGATATGTCTGCAATGGTATTATGTTGTTGATAAGAAAGTGAAGAAGTGCAACTAGTGAAGTGAAGAAAATATCTATTGTGAACTAAAGGCTTTTCTATTGATGAGGTGATTGTATACAGTTTTTGGAATGTGTGGCGAATCATATCCAGTGCAGATGCTTCCACACAAGTGAAGTCGCGCACAAGTGCTGTTAACATCCAGTCATTCTGTGTGGCAGATACAAAAATGCTAAGCAGGTCTTATAGATATTGTATCAAGGCGACATACGGAGAAGATCTGTGAGTTTGAAAGGAGGCTCACTGTTGGGGCAGATGTAACAGGAGGTTAAGGCCGAGACTAAAACTGCTAAACTGGCTAACATTCAGCAGGAACAGTGATTAAAGTGACATCTGCATTTAGATCTACAGGAAAAATATCAAAAAATACGGTAGCGCACATTTGATGACTGTAATGGTTATTCATTAGTGCAATATGTAAGGGAAAACAGAAGAGCAACTCTTAATCAGGTGACTGAGAATAGTAATGTATGACATGATTATTCTGTGTTAGCAAGAACAGTTCGTCGACAATTGCACAGAGAGGGATACTATAGTTGGGGTCGTAGCACATAAACCCCTCATTATAAAGATGAAAGCACACTCGAGAAATCAGTGGTGCAAAAACCATAGGCACTGGTCTAAAGAGATTTAGAAAAAAGTGACCATATCCTTAATAAGTGGGTGAGTGTGGCAAACATTAACTGAATGGCACAGGCCTGAATGCCTGTAGTGGGCTGAATGTCTGGTAGCTCTGTTATGCTGTCGGGGGCAGTTTGCTGACATGACTTGGTTTCAATTGTCACCTTAAAGGAAAGGGTCACTTCAAATAATACAAAAGTTCTGTGTGATCACCTTTATCTCATAAATAACTGCTAAATCACCGCTATCCTGATGGAGTGCTCACTTCCCTAGAGCAGGAGGGGATAGTGAATTGGTTAGATGAGTATGAAAATAATGTGAATCATACGCTATTGCCTTCGCACCAATGGGAGATTTTGGAGTGATGTGTTAGTCAGACTCTCCACCACCATTATTAAAAACACCAAACAAGGACATATCTTTTGAAAGAATGGTGTCCCTCCACTAGAGTCCAGAAACTTGTAGAATCAAGGTGCATCGAAGTTGTTCTGGTGAGGTGTGGTGGCCCAACACCTTAATGTTGACTTTTCCTTTGATTTGTCGTGTGTCTGTATATCTCAACATCACCTGACTGAACCAGACAATATGTGGCCTCGAAAAACGTGACATTGTATCAGTGTATCTCCATTGTGTTGAAGAGTTGTGATCAAATTCAAGCTCTTCACTGCTTCATCATAAACACAGAGAGAGATAAAAACACTCTACTTGTGATCGTGCAGGTTTACAAGCACAGTGTGTGAGTGTGTTTGAGCCCACACTTTCCTGTGCACAAAGCTTCCACAAAGAAAAATTTAATGCTGGTATACTCATCACAAAATTAACAGTGACGATAACCAAATTAGATGCTGCAGATAAAATACCCACACATCATCTATAAATTGTCACAAGGCCATAATGACATAACATTAAACATACTGTACCTCCGTGAACATAGAACATGTTATAAAATGAAATGACAAGTAAGGAAATGCTGCTTTTTACATAGATTTATAGTTATGTAATTACGTCATCTGTGGGGGATCAGACAAGGTGTGATATAGCTGAGTGATGCCCAAACTGCAGTGGAAAGTAATCCTCCTTAAACATATGGCATCACTGTTAATGTGGCTTTTGCTGTATAGTATATGGATTTACAGCATGTGTCCTTAAATAGCATCAAGTTATATAATGTGAAGAAAAAAATTTTTTTTTCTTGTATTGATATTCTTTGTCTGAGATCATAATTTTCCAGTCCAGCTCCAGATTTATTTTATGTGTCATTTTCCTTGTTTAGACTTTGTCCAGAAGTGAAAACACATGAGACATAAGGGCATGTTATTTATGGTGCTGACGAATAGATGTGTGCTCATGTTATTTTTCAGTCTTACTGTGTGATGCCCACACGCAGAAATGACCACTGATCAAGATTTGCCTATGGATGCCCAGTCAGCCACAGCTGTGTTTGCTGCAAAGGGCCTTGACGTAACACCCAATAAAGACCAAGGAGTAATCAAGGTATTTATTGTTATTGTTGGTTTTAAAATTGAAATATTTTAATGTGGGTGATCGGGCACAAGTAGGACTCATTGGGCATGGTCATTATTCTTTTGTCTGTTCATTTTAGATCTACCAGTTCCAATTTCTTTGATACTCTCTGTCAAACAGACTTTTTGGCTTTTCTGTCTGCAGGTTGTGAAGTGCCCGGGGTACGAGGGAGAGCGACCGATGATTGGGGACAGAGTGACCGTCCACTACACTGGAAAGCTGCTCACAGGGAAGCTGTTTGACTGCAGTCGAGATCGCAAAGAACCTTTTTGCTTCAATGTGGGCAAGGGTAGGTGACTTTATGCATTACTGTCAAGCTTAGTGGTTGCGTTATGATTGTCTTTTAACGGAATAGCCTGTCATTTTGGAACATATGCTTATTTGCTTTCTAAGAGACTGAGAGACGATTGATTGCAGAGATTGGTCCCACTATAGCAAAAATACATCTATCTTAGTTCAGCGTAGAGACTTGAAACAGCTAGTTGTTGCGAGCTTTGGGGTATTTAGTGGCTATGTGTTTTAACTCTTTTGTCTAAACCATACAAAAACTGAAGTGAAAGAGTAACTTGGGCACTCCCAGCCAAGAAACAGTCAAATCATGTTAATTACTGGGCTTTAGAGGTGCTGGTAGGAGGATTTTGTTCCCATTGGAGAGATAGGCTGTGTTAATAAAGCTGATTTTCATTTAGCTAAGCTAGCTGACTGCTTGCCCTGGCCTATGCTTAACAAATGGACATTCTCATGTAATGGTTGGGTTATGCTCTGTCGGAACTAGATATTATGTTTATGTTTATGTTTATGTGACCACACTGGAAGTCAATCCTGTGTTTATAGTTGTTTATAAGGGCCATGTTTGAAGATGGAGTGAAAAGTTGGCCACCATAAAGAGACATAATGTTGTTTAATGAAAAAAGAGAGCTAAAGAGAGAAGTTCAAACCCTAACTTGCTGTGTGTGTTTGTGTGTGAATTCCTTTAATACACACCTTTAATCTTTAGATTTGCTTTTAGCCCGATTTTGTTACCTTTGTATTAGCTGCTAGCTGCTTAGCCCTGTTTCCACTATTTAAGCTAAGCTAAGATACTTGGCTATGTTGGCCTCACCTTCATATTTACCAGAGAGATATAAGAGCATCATTGATCTAACCAGATGAATTCACCAGAATTTTCCCCCAAATGTTACATTAAATTGTCATCATGATACATGTGTTTTCATAAGTATAACAATGCTAACAATAATAATAATAATGGCTGTTTATTTGTCAGCAGAATTCTGCAAAAAAAAAGTTGTACTTGCACTTGGAGGGATAGGGCACGTGGCTGGGGAGAAATTTAGGGCAGATCCGGGTCATTTACTATGAATACAATTTTTTTTCTCAAGTCTAATAGAGTAGTAGCCCCTTTAGCAGCGATTACTTTGAACTAATTTAATGACCCACTAATATCTCTTATTGTTTTTTTTTTTTATTTGCTTTATCTACTTATCAACTCCACTTTATCCACAGGACAAGTCCTGAAGGCCTGGGACATCGGTGTGTTGTCCATGCAGAAGGGTGAGGTGTGCACGTTACTGTGTAAATCAGACTATGCTTATGGACCTGCTGGAAATCCTGACAAAATTCCTCCCAATTCCCCAGTAGTGTTTGAGGTAGGTGTGACACGTCAGTGCTGCCAATTTGTGCCACTGTTAATTCTGCATCACACCAAGGGACTATTATAATTTAGGCATGTGTCAGTCTCTGCAGATGGAGGCTTCTGGTAATAAATTTAACTGGCTTGTCTATTTTAATCCCTCTCAGTCAAACAGCCAGTGTAGTCCAGTTGCCAGTCTCAGCAGTCTGTTTGGAGCTCAGTGGGGATACAATTCAGACTTTCTCATTCCACTAATAATCAATGATCATTATAATTCTGACATTCTGAATAAAAATCAGAAGATTTTTCCAAGTCCTCTGCTTTACAAGTTTCCACCCATTGACACATTGTAGTCATTACATTGCATATATTACCCCCTGTAAATTTTCTTATGTTAATTCTACCACTGTATCATTGTTAGCAATAATTTGTGTTAGACATTGCTGTTTCACGAGCTTTTGTTTGGTGTTAACTATAAATGTCAATTTTGAGTATGTGCTTCACTAGTAGACGTCTAACACTTTAAACTCTAAATCCCCCTATTTAGTATTAGTAAACAGTTTTTGAGAAATGGTTTATAATTTACCATAATTTAGTTATTACAGCAGTTGTAAAGTCTTGATTAAAGGAGACATAAATGTGGTGAAATACTATACATTAACAACCACTTCACAATGCCCTTATAGCAGCTTATAAGATTGTTAGCAACTATTTAATAAAGTTTTATATACTGCAACTAAATAGGTGCACTTAAAGTAAAGTGGTTTTGAATTTTATTGTTGTTTATGCTTCTCGTAAACCCCAATCCCTGAATGGGACAAACATGTACAGCTAACCATTTTTCAAACTGAAAAAACTTAATTTTAAGTCCTAGCAGAGACCCCAAAATCTCCAAAGATCCTTAAGGTGCCAGACTGAATTTGGGGAGAACTTGTGCATCATTTTCTTGATAAAAAAGACTATTTCCATTTGATGGAAGGCTGCAGCCATAAAAAACAAATCTTTGATATCTTTCATTGTGTCATATAGTTTAGATTGCAGTAGGTTACAACACTATATTTACACTGAAGCTATATACTGTTAGGGTGGAATAAGATGATTTTTTTCAACATTGAAGCTACTTGAGCTAGAGGGCTCTAATTATCCTAGCTGACAAATCCATTGTATTTGTCTTGTCGCATTAAAGGTATGAAGTACATATATGTTTGACTACACAGTCTAGTTGTTTTGTATCTTTAATAATAATTTTTAGTTTTTCTTATTTTATTTTTATAACTTTTGTGATGATTCATACTTTTGTTTTTGTTATTTATTTGTTTTTCTCCCCTACGTACTGTAACACCATAGATCAATTATTGCAGAGTTGTAATTTTGCATTCTGCTTTATATTACTGTTTGTGTAGCACATTGATTAAATAAATGTTTGCAACTAAACAGATGGAGCTACTTAATTTTGAAGGAGAGATACTTACAGATGATGGCGGCATTATAAGAAGAATAAAGGTCAAAGGGGACGGTTACACTAATCCCAACGATGGAGCAAGTGTTCATGGTAACAGCATTGTTTGCTTTAAGGATGAATGTTATTATTGCGCCAGTTGTGCCAAATAATCAACATATTACACAGTTATATCAGAGTTTAAATCATGTCATAATTTATATCATGTGTTTCATAGTGCACCTGGAGGGAAGCTGTGGTGGTCAACTGTTTGACTGCAGGGATGTTAGCTTTATTGTTGGTGAGGCTGAAGATAAAGGCGTTCCTCTGGGAGTGGACCGAGCAATGGACAAGATGCAGAGAGGGGAGTGCTGTCTACTTTATTTAAAACCAAAGTAAGTTTTTTAATAATCAAACTTCTTTTCCTCTGTCATTTCACTTACAGTGATCCAGCCTTTATATGAAATTTCTTTGGCACTCTCCTTAATTTTCATGCTGTGTCCTGTGGTCCTACATTACACCTTTCAAGCCAAAGTGCAGTAATGTTCTGAGATTTTTTAATTTTTTTTATTTTCTTGGTTTTTGATGTATGATTTCTGTCAGATAGTGGTTATATTAATTTTGATATGCAGTCTTTCTTCTCTCCTTTTTTGTCTGATATGGGCTTTTGATTACCAGTGGTGAAAGAACCATTACTTAAGAAACAATACCACATTGTAGAAATATCCCATTAAATGTTAAAGTCTGGCATTTAAAATCCTACTTGCGTAAAAGTACTCTTAGCAAACTATATGCAAAGTTAATCAGTTAACATAGAATTATTTTGTTTTTTTTTGCTGCAATAGCTGTTAAAGATGGATATTGTTTAACTGCTCTACTTTTGGCTTTTAGCTACTTGATCCGCACCCGGCAAAGGATCACAGAATAAATTTTCCCGTTTTAAGATGATGAAACTGGGATTTCTTTTTTTTTTTTTTTTTTTTTTTTTTTTGTGAAAAACTGGATTTTTTTTTTTAATCTCTCAGGGCCTTAAATAGTCATTCAAATAAATCCATCATAAAAACATGTAGGAGAAATGTTTATTTGGTGATAACAACTCCGAAATGTAGAATGTAATAATGGTCTGAAACATCTGTTACTTTTTTTCATAAGGGTTAACAAGTCAAAATTTTTGGAAACGATTGGTTTAATGTATTGTATTTTGAAAGCTTATCTCAAGTAACTAGTAACTACTACTATTTCCCATACAAAGGTGGTGGGGCCAAAAAGTACAAACCCTCTCAAACAGTAATTTGCAATGAATGATGCAACGAAGATATGGTCATAATATAGACTGGTTTGATCAAAAACCTAAATGTAGTAATTACAATGTCTTAACTGTCAGAAATATTGTTTATATTGTGTTTTTAATTCTGCTTTAAACATAAATGATATATGCAAAAAGGGAACAATAGTAAATATAACCCATGCAGTACAGCCCAAACCACATCATGTTTTTCTGGTAATTAAAAAAATATTTTAACATGAATAAAGCAGAACACATTGTACTTGCCAACCACATCATATCAGCCCCACACCAACCCTCAGGCAAGAGCAATACAGAGTAATAGTGATAAGTATGATAAGTATGAGGAATTCATAGCATTGTAACAATTCCTGCTGAGAGCTCATGCCAGCATGTAGTCAACTAACACTGAGACAGATCTAATAGCAGAGGAAAATACAGACAGACAAACAAAAGAAACTAATTATAAAAAAATATATTGATAACCCTTTTCCAACTTAAATGACAAAATTCCCATTTATCTCAAAAGGAAAAGCGATGTTCAAATGTATATCTTGATATGCCATCTCCTCTATCCACTTACATATATGTAGATGATCTTTAAGTTAAGAGCTATCAGCCTCTTTGGTTGAAGAACAGGCATGTTAATATGTACATTAGGCTACTGTAGCTCTGCTTTTATTTAGTAGGGTAGAGATTCATAACAAATAGGTCTTTTTATGTCACTGCATTTTGAGCAAGTGCCTGGAATACATGTAAACCATGTTTACATTTTTGTTTCATGTAACGTGGGGAATTTTCACAAGAGTCATTTTTAAAATTTTGTTGTAGATTTCCCTCCTTGTAGTTTAAATGTCAAATGGCCTGAGTTGACTCTTGACAGTTTATCTAATCTTTGTAACCAGTTTGGCTGCTTGACATGTCGGCACGTAGATTTATCAGCCCATTGTTGTTTCAGTATTTGTCAACAGGCTCATGACGATCATGGTCATGGTTTTTCTATTTCTTTTCACAGGTATGGCTTTGGAAGCGAAGGTAAACCTGAGTACAAAATTGGACCAGACAAAGATATTGTATATGAAGTTAGCCTCAAAGACTTTCAAAGGGTGAGCTCTCTTTCTACTTTTCATGGTGTAATATACTATAAACGGGCTATAAACTAGACTATAAACATTATGTTTGAATAGTTTCAGGATCAATACATGTGTGTTATTTTAGGTAGATTTTCCATTTATGACGTATGCATGTAGGAAATGAGAAAAATAGACAAACTCTTATATAAACTCCTATAAACTGTCTTTCCACAAGGCTAAAGAATCCTGGGAAATGGACTTGAAAGAAAAGCTGGATTTGGTTGCTGGAGTTAAGCATAAAGGGAATCAGTATTTTAAGGTACAATGCCCGTGCTGGTCTTCTGTCCTAATAAACGGTATGTCCTCTTGTTTACATCTTTCTAAGTTCCTATTGTCTTCCCGTATTAGGCAGGGCGTTACTTCCAGGCGGTCATCCAGTACCAGCGCATTGTTTCCTGGCTAGAGATGGAGTGTGGTACTGGGATAGAGCAGCAGAAGAGGCTACAAGATTTTATTTTGACGGCCCACCTCAATTTAGCGTTGTGTTTCCTGCGGATAAAAGAGTTCTCTCAAGTAGTGGAGAACTGTAACAAGGTGACCCTGATGATGTTCATATTTAAACACCATTTAATTTCCTAACTCTCTCCGTAGCTGCTGCTCTTCTGGATATATTCTTACCTAATTACTGTGTGCATGTGTGTATGTGTGTCTATTAGGTGATTGAGCTTGATAAGAGCAACGAGAAAGCTTTGTATCGTCGTGGGGAAGCTCGTCTCCTCCGCAATGAGTTCAGCCTTGCCATGGCAGACTTTCAGCAAGTGCTTCAAGTCAACTCCTCAAATCGGGCAGCTCGTGCTCAGATTTCCCTCTGCCAGACCAAGATTAAGGAACATCATGAACAGGACAAGAAGACCTACGCCAACATGTTCCAGAAATTTGCTGAACAGGATGCCAAGGTTTGTGAACTCACTGCTCTTGGCTGAATGTAGACAAACAGTCAGTCTGACATGTCTTTTCTTTTCTGTTCTTTTCATTTCTTTTCTTTTCTAAGAAATAATGACAGTTACTAGGACTCACATTTGGATCTCATACACACACGCACACACACACACACACACACACACACACACACACACACACACATACACACACACTATAGGCCTGATAAAGTCCACTATTTGTGATATTCTGAGAAAGTGTTTTGTTTTTCTTTTTAGTTTCTGCTAATTCAGAAATTTAAAATATATTTGTCTGCTATGCCTATGTGTAGTTTGATATTTGACCATTCATCACCTATTTTAGGTATCATGGTAAGAATTACTGATGCAATTGAATTGACATGCCTTCAAATGTTTTGACTGAATGTCAGGACAGTATGTAACAGATTTAGTTATTATTTTCAAAATAGGCAGTTACATTTTGATAACAAATCATCCTACTTCATCATCCTTGCTTCTTCTCGTTGTACTGTCTTTAGTAGAGCACTACTGACCTCTAGTGGTGATTTTCTCACCTACTGGTACTGAAAGCAGTCGCTGCGAAAAGAAAATGGATGAAGAATTGAATTAGTGAATTGAAGTAATAGCGAACATGGTACTAAAACAGCTCAATTTGAATGACCAACCTCAAGATCATATTCAAACAGGACATTTATAGTCAGAGATTTTAGGAAAGGAAGAAGTTGCTGCATCAACAATTTTCATTTGCTCTTCTGTGTCCTTTTCACAGATTGGGAAGCCGAAGAAGAGGCGGGATGAAAGCATGAGGAGTGGCATGAATGGTGAGGTGGGCATTAAACGACGGAGGAGTTGTCAGGAGTGTCCGTCGTAACAGTGACATTTGAAAAGGAGAAAGAGAAAGACACGACTCCCTTTGCTTTCCAAGCCCAGGGAGCAGAGCTAGGAATGAAGACATATAAAAGCCTCTAATCCAAACCTCTTCATCCCAAAATCCAGCATTACCATTCCTGCATATAAAACAGTGTAAACAGGGACATTTGCAAGCCAAACAGCATTTCCCTGTCACATGGATTGTACAACTGCCAGGATGTACCCCCAGTGGATTTAGTACAGAAGAATCAGTAAGATAAGATTTGGCGACCCCCCCACCATAAAAAAAACAGTTTCTTGAAAAACTGAGGATTTCCACTTTATTTGTCATTTGGCTACTGTGCAAAGTTGAGATGTGCCTCCACAGTATGCTTTTCCTATTTCAAAACTGCACTCATTGGTGTTCAGACGACAGACTTGCATTTGGTATTAAGCCTTTTCTTGGGCAGCTGTATGCATGTGTCACAAGGTGTTTGGGATTCAGACTTGAAACTTTGTGATTTTTTTTCAAATGTGCAATATGAACTTTACATAAAAGTGTGTAATAAGTCTGGTTAGCTTAGTAATTTTTTCAAGAAAAACCGGGTCAAATCTAAATTTTTAAAATTGCCCTCGAGTTACAGCATTTTTCCACTGCATTATTTGACTTAAATTAAATTGCCTCAACTCTACTCAATTTTAGTACCAGATAAATCTTTTTCAACTCTAGGTAGCTCACCTTCAATACTTAGTCGTTACAATAGTGAAGAAGTACGATGCTATTGTGTAGCCGTCTTCAAAGTGACACACATGAACTTGTTGGATATAGAAGGGATACCAAACCAATTGACCATTAGTTTGGTTTTGTGTGTTGCTATACTAAAAGCATATTACACACAGGTAATAAATGTCACAGGACACAGTGAACCGTCTACAATCACTTAGTGGGTTTGTTCAGAACGTCCTGTCTTGCACAAAGGAGACATTAGTGACAATTCTCGGACCGATGAATAATCTGTCTAGTGTTTTCTTCTTACCTTTTAGTGTTGCCTCAGCTTGCTTGGAACCTCTGTGGAGGTGATACCAACAAAGCATAAGGCACCAAATGGGCTATTATCCACAACTTTTGCCCGATGAAAAATTAAATAAATTGAATAGAGTTGAGTGAAGTAGAGCCGGTAGAATGCAGTTAAAAGGGGCTATTAGCCCTTTTTAAAAATTGATTTAATGTTGGGGAAAAAAACAAAAATACTAGAAATTGAGGGAATAAAATTCTCCTTTTGAAATGAATCTTCAATCTTGTCAGAAACCACTGATAAGACCCAAATTATCAGCAGTCACCAGAAGCAGAGAGAAAAATCTGAAAAAAGCACAAACTACAAATGCAAAATCATAAACCTGAAATTCTTATGTACTGGCAAATTCATTTGTATTTTCTGTAAGACAAATCAGTACATCTTTTTTTGAAGCCTATGACAGATTATTTACACAGATGCTATTTAAATTTAGACATTTGTTTTGGGCAAAGATTAGGCATTGTTTTTCTAAAATGGGTTAGACCATGGACGTGCACTAAAATAATTAATTCATCAATGCATGCATGATAGGTAATTATTAATTTGTTGAAACCTTATATCTTATCTATGGTTTTGAGTACAAAACCAATCTGGCATTGTAGTTGATCAAGTAAAACAACCTATGACCTATGGGAGTGCATCTATGGGAGCGATAGGCGATAAAATACATTTTTTATGACTGATTACATTTTAAGCCAGTGGCAGCTGCAAAACCTTTTAATGAAAAAAAAAAAAAAAGTCAATCTATGTATATGAAATTAAATGTTTCTGCTCTTGAGCTTTGGTGTATTTTAGTGATTGATGAGTCAAAGTTCTTCTACTCTTGCACTCATTGTGTGTTGATTAATCAGCAAACAGCATGGCACAATTGTCAGCGCACATAAAATCCTTATCCAAGAAGTGAATGCATGCAGCATTACTTCAGCTATTGTCACAAATCTGAACAATTGTGAGTCAAGCTTCCCACGAGAGGAGGCACTTGATCATAAATATTGCTCTACTCCTACCTTTGTATTCGACAGGGCAGACCAACTTATGTTGACTCTGTGAGTGCAAGTGGAAGAGGGACGCAGAAACCACAATTAAGCTTTAAAATCGTGAGAACCACAGTTCTTTTTCAATCTTTCACAAATTTCATGAATTTTTCAACTCTGGTAATGTGATCAACTACATAATGTTTCATCTGTGTAGTTCTTTTCGCCTCAGGCCCAAAAAAGTTGTCTCTTTATTTCACTGCATACATAATTTTTTTTTTTTTTTTTTTTTTTTTAAATGTGTGAATGTCAGTGGATAGTGGACAATGATGCACTTTGGTGACTATCAAACCAACACTGTTGTCATGAAATATCTGGATAAAATCTGGACAATATTCTTGAGATGTTTTATAAACATTGGTTGGTTCAGAATGAAAACCTTAGCTGTCTTAAATATTTTGTGTAAAAAAAAAAAAAAAAAAAAATCAACTGTGTGTGTGTGTGTGTGTGTGTGTGTGTGTGTGTGTGTTAATATATATTGTTGTTTTTAAACAGCTTGTTGCTAAATGTTTTCAAGTACTGCTGGCTCTGTTAAACATTCAAACATTTTGTACAGTGGAAATGAGCATGAAGTTCTTTTTTCTATCAGTTATAGATACTATTTATCCCCCACTGTCCACTACAAATCAATTTACAGGCCTCTTCCTGCTAGATTCATCATTTTGGTAACTTGAAAGTGTAAATTTTAGGAATAATTTGAAAAATGTTGACAACAACAAGCAGGATAAAATGCAACTGGTTAAGTGCAGCATGCCTGATGTAAATTTGGTTTTATTAGAAAGTGAAGTGTAATGTCCAACAAAATGTTTACATGTATTCAAAAGATCATTGCCCTGTAAAGCAAAGTGTGATCAATGTTTTAAACTGGCATTTATGCAAAAGAAATATTTTCAAAAAAACAAAAAACAAAAAACTATGTAAGGTACCTTTGTTCATGTCTTCTTTATATATTTTTTTATTTTTTTGCACTTTAAAAGCATTAAATAAATCCAAGAGTTGCATTTAAGGAATCATGTCTTTACACTATGACATTTTCAGTGTTGCTTTTGTTATTATAGCAATGCAATATACAAATTTCAAATGGAAAAGTTATGGAGACATTTTCATTTTTCTGTAGGTTAGGGAATCTTGTATGTGAAATAACATAGAGACTCCATGAACTTTTTGAATTACTATGATTGGATTTGATGATAACTCGAGCATGTTGGTTTAACTCTTAAGTGACAATAGATATTTGCCATTTTTTATAACTTAATATTATTATTATATATTTGAATTGAGTAATATATACATTAATGTGTCTTTCTGTTGTCTAGTTAACAGTGTTTGATTGAATAAAACCATAGACTAGTGGACAGGTCATTAGAGGGGAGCTGCAGATTTCATCACCTCTTTCACGGTGACACATACTTGTCACATTGCCATTTATATATCATTATAAAAATAACCACTGAAATATCTTCAATACATGTACAGATCTATGATCATGGGATCTGATCAAAAGCTCCTCAAAAGGGTCAAAAAGGTCTTGCGGTGAAGTTGTTTTCCTAGCTATTTTACTGATGTGTCGTATTACAGCAGAGTAGGAAATTTCAAATTTGAAAACTTGTGTTGATGCATTCTAGGACACAATGGTTAATGACTTCTTTAATGGTCTCCAAAGACTACATCACCTGCAAAAGCACATGAATCAGTGTAACATTTACAACACAAACAATTTCATTATTAAATTATTGCCAATTTACTATTAGAATTTTGTAAATTTTCCCAAAAAAAGTCCAAAAAACAGAAAAGTTAAAATGATCATGAACCAACTTTTCTCTTAGCAAACTGGCGACTAGAATATTGTATTTATAAATAATAAATTATATACATTAATTTTAATTACTATTCAAAATCAGAGCAGATATTTTCAAGTCAGCTCAAAGATCATAATAATTGAATCATAATTGGTTCAATCATCAAATGTTAAACACTGATTCTTTCACCAACAGACTGTCTTATTCCTATATAACACTTTAAAATGGCACACTCTTTAATAAGATTTATTCAATTACACAACCATTTACATTAAAATAAAAACATTTACTAATTGGTTGTTCACAATGGATTTACTGTTAACAACGAGTCATTCAAAGTGTGACCTCTAAATCTAAACTTAAATTCACAAAATTTACACATCTTTTGAAAACAGATGTTTTAATTTAAGAAAAACTATTGATTTATCATTAATCAAACTGATTATCATTTATCATTCTTATAGTAAGAACAAGTGCCACAAATTTCAACAATGTATGATATAAAAATGATACAAACATTAAGTTGCAAACTTGATAAATGAGTATTTCATATAAAAACTACAATTAAACAAGGTTAATGCTGTTAAATCTGTAACTACAGTAAAAATGTAATCAATTTAACTTAACAAGATACTGATTCTGATTCTTGTTTTACACAGTGTTCCTCTTTTGTGTTTGGTGCTTCCATCATCACAGACCCCTTATCTTTAAAAAAGAAAATCTAATACCAAATACAAAATTGTAAATGGCTGAATAGTTTTGTGCCTGTGTGAGCAGAGCACCACTTTTACAGTAGCAGTACTCTGGTCAGAAACACTTTAATGTTGGGACATCTTGGTGGCTCAGTTAGCTAAGGTGCTTGCAGTGTCCTGGGTCTGAGTCTGACCCTTAATGCTCACCCAGTTTCAGCTGGGATTTGCTCCAGCCCCCCACGACCCTGACAGATAAGCGGTATAGATAATGGATGGATATCAATGTTACTTTAATCAAAATTATTTTACAACATGGTTAAAACAAAAAAAAAAAAAAAAAAAAATTGAAAACAGTTATTTTCAAGAGATCAGCCAATCATTGTTAGATTTAATCAATTTTAACAGCTTGTTTATTCATTCCTTTGTGCTGTTGACTGTTATTTAGAGAAAACAAGACATCATCCTCACCACTGAGAGATGAGGATATGTATTTGTCACTATTTTCTGACATTTTAGATTAAATGATTAATTGATAATTGAAAAACAGCTTGACAGATTAATTCATAACGAAAATTTGTTGCAGGTCTACTTGTAAGTCCAAAGACTGAAAGTCACATGATCGTACGAAAAAAAGCTGAGGAAAAAAAAAACCTACTTTACCATGTCCTTTAAAATATTGTTATTGAGTCAACAGTCAAACACTGCCAAGCTTATTGAAGAAGCGAAAGAATACATTTCAATCCATTCCTTTAGTGCAGTGATTCACAACCAGGGGTCACAAGATAAATCTGATGGGTTGGGAGATTATTCAAACAAGCAGAAAAAAAGCATATTTCTGCTGCACAAAATTACTTTTTAAATACATTACTTTAATGCTTTTTGTGAATTACTGACTTATGTTGTGCATTTCAATGACTCTTTGGTTGAATTGTTCATTCAGCAGACATTCAACCATTATCAGGGGGTCAGTGCTTTTGTAGACAGTGCTTTGTTTTAAAGGGGAAAAGACTGGGAATCATTGCTCTAAAAGGAAATTGGTGTATGACCACTGCACTGAGGGTAAACCGTAAATCCATTAGTGTGTATTTCAACCAGCTCCAATTTGTCTCTTCTCACATGGGGACCATGCTGTTGGGAGATGAGGTCAAGTCCAGCAACTCGAAAGCCTTTTTCTCTGATTTGGTCAAAGGAAGGTCTTCAGCTGGAGTACATAAGATGGAGATCCTCTAACAAAGAAAAATATAAATTTTAATAATAAATACATAAAAACACACAAACGCTTTTTGGAGACCCCAGCTCACCTGCCGTAGTGTACCAGGAGTGACACTCAGATTGTACAGCATGAAGATGGGAACAATAAGTGTAGAGGAGAGAGTGAACCACCAGCCAAGAGCATAACCCCACCACGGATACTCAAGCATGTTGTTGAACTTCAGAGGAGTGTATTTAACCAAAGAGAAAACGAACGTTCCCTGAAACGGAAAAAACTGTTTACGTCTTAGGAATGTTTACACAAATGTAATTCAAATCACTCACACTTTTATGATTAAAGTTTTTCAATGATCACTTCAGTTCTCTTGTAGTTGTTGTTGTAGACCACTCTCCTGGACAGACACACAGAAAGTGTATTTTAACCAAGAAATGTTGCGAATGAATTAAACAGTGTTTATTCACCCAGGTTAGCTTGAGAGTTAGCATGTCATCAGCTAAGACAAAGCAAAAAATTTACATATCAGAAAGAGTATAGTATTACTCCACTGTATATGAATTGGTCCTAGATGCAATTTTCATTTATGCTAATGTCCGATCTCCTTACCAGTGTACTCCAGCAAGCTCACCCAGACCTGTTATCCAAAATAGTATAACATCTGCTAAATTAATCCTTATTCTAAAAGCCTTGTCTCTTTTAATGTTAACACAATGTGTTAAATATCTCTACACTGCAGAGCTAGTTAACAACTAATGTTGTAATATGTGTAATATGTAATTAAAATGTTTGTGTGGGACATGCAGATTCGTCAGTTTTTTTTTTTTTTTTTTATATAGCACAGTGGTATATATGTAGCCATTACTGCATATTAAAAAGCCCCTTTGATAAGGAAGCTAGTACATCTGTCGTAACAGAAAATAAAATTGACAGTCGGTGTCTGCTTTTGCCAGCCTCTGTCTAGATTTACCAACCCATTATATTAATCTTGAATGGGTAATCTGCCATTGTTATCATTGTAAACCTATGTGCCTTCTGAAAATGTAAAACTTGACAGATAACAGTAAATAAGGTAAGGGTTTTGGGTTCTGGTAAATTTTACCATAACTCACCATGCAGACTACTGGAGTGACATATTTCAAACAGTACTTAATCAAGATGAAAGGCTTGTAGCCAATCATGTCCTCAATGTTGTCATAAAAACGGTCTGCACCTGTAAGTAGATGGATGATGGAGATGAGAAAAATGAAATTCACTATGCAGAGACATGCGCATTCTTCTTTTTTGTTAACTTACCATACACCCATCCAATACATATAGACTGCAGTGAGGCAAAGAGAAGGAGAGTCATCCCACTGCAGGCATAGTAGTCAAACAACTGAAAGATGTACAGTCCACCCTGTGTGTAAGATGAGACTTTAGTTAGCCTGTCTCTTAACATTTAACATAAGGAAATTTAATTGTTATAAATAATTTGATCTTACCTCTGTAACCATCACAAGGCCAATGAAAAAACTGACCACGCTAATACCAAGCAGAAGAAGTTTACGCCGATGTCCAACGTGGAAGAAGGAAGGATTCATGTCAGAAATTGCTGTTATGAGAGCTTCCAGACCTACAAACTGAATACAGACGTCTCAGTTATCCAATAGTTCTACCCCTGATTCACACGATACAAACTTTGCGAGGCTGAAAGTACTCAGAGAGTGCATACCTCCACAATTCTCTAATCTAATAATTTGTTTTTGATAGTGATAAAGATTAGTTGTTTTTGATCTGCACCTTGGTCTGGATCTGTATTAAAATACACACAGTAACAAAAAAAAAATCATGTGACATATGAGTCGGTACAGTAGTTTGGATACAGTAGTTCATGAGTATTACAAAATGTTTGCACAGTGCTAAGAAATCCTTCCAAAAATGTTTGTATCTGAACCTAGATTTGAAACCACACAAAAACATGTTTACTCATTCTGCAGCCCATTTGTGAACTCCCTCAAGATTCACTGATTATGACTCACTTTGAAAATATCCTCAAAGTAACAGAAAAATACACTGTGACTTTTTAACCACTCACTTTAGCCACTCAGAGACCTCAAACCAAGGGTCAAATATCAAACCCCCCAAATCCTACAGGTTAATAAGGAGTGGTATACAATGTATGAAACATAAATTGAATTTATTATGACTTGAAGCCTTCACTTTGCTCTTTTACTGTATATGAAAGGTAGGTTACCCATGACAAAAGATTAGTTATTTCATAATTCAGAACTTTATTAAAGATAGATAAAGATAGACAGAAAAAAGCCACTGTTAAGATTAATTTCTCATCAACTTAAGTTTACCTCACTGTCCAGTCCCAGGAGGATAATCATAACGAAAAAGAATATTGCCCAGATCTGAGGAAAAGGCATCATGGACACTGCTCGAGGATAGGCAAGAAACGCCAAGCCAGGACCTGCAGGGAGTGGGTAAAAAATAAATAAATTTCTGTCTCTAAATGAATTCTGTTACTCATTCAACTAAATATTTCTTTACAGGCACTTACCTGACTCTGCTACTTTTGATATGTGTGTGTTTTGCTCATATGCCATGAATCCAAGTGCAGAGAAGATGGCAAAGCCAGCTACAAAGCTGGTTCCACTGTTTAGAAGGCTCAAGTATACACAGTCCCTACAAATAATAATAAAAAAAACATTACTGTTTTTATATATTTAATGTATAAAGACTTTCACAATTTTTCTCAAGTTAAATTATTTCAGAAAACCAGCATAATCCATTGTCATTAATATAACAAGGTTCATTTTTGGCATGACCCCTAATAATTCTGGAGGAAACTCTACTTCAATACAATAAAGTTTTTCCCTTCTGTAAACTACTTGCTTTTGCCTGGGTATGGGTATTTAGGTATGTATTCATTAATTTTTTTAGTATATATTCAGCAGTGACACTAGGAAAAGAAAGTGTATTACATTTGGGTGAGTCGTGTTTAATGTAGTTTTTTCTGTTTTGGTTTTTTTTTTCAGTGTTTGAGTGTGTCTTACTTACTTGTAGCAGTTATTGTTGTACTTGTTATAACTGCCAAGTGCGGTTAGACATCCAATGCAAATAGCATAGGAATAAAATATTTGTGTGCCGGCATCCATCCACACCTGCAAGACAAATAAAGGGCATTTTCACGTATATAATAAATTACTAAATTACTAATTATTAAATGAAAGGCATTTAATGTGTGTTGCAACTCTAGTGAGTCTAGACAGAATCACCCCATGAACATTTGCTAATAATTTACACTGCAAGCTAAACAATTACACGCCAGCTTAAACAATTATCTGCACATATAATATATAACATGACACTGCTTAAAGTGAAAGTAATCCTTTCATTCTTCTTTGTGTATTCATAATACATTACATAATGTTTTGTACATCGTCGAAAGAATGCAAAACTCAAGGTACAAAGTTAAATGGAAATATTTCATTTCATTACTTTCTCTAAGTTTTTGTGTAATTCAGCCTTACATCTTTGGAAATGGTTGTAGGATATGTACTATAGATGAGCAAAACAGATAAACAGATAAAAAAAAAGTGAAATACCTGAGGATCAGTAAGGCGGGATGGATCTGGATAGAGGTAGAACTTGATCCCATCTATGGCGCCAGGCAACGTAAGTCCACGAACAAGCAACACTGCCAACATCACATATGGAAATGTAGCAGTAAAGTAAACTACCTGTGGAAGAGCCAGAGTGAAGATTAATCTGTCTTGCCAGGATATATTTTATATGGTCCATGCATGCTCCTGTACTACTAACATTCAACACTTGTTTGCACTTGGCTGGATTCAAGATATTTTAATATGAACCAAACACACACTAACAATCAAAACTTCCACTGTGGTCTGTAGTCTGAGAAGGAAACATGTTGCATTAGCTGAGTGTGTGTTGTGAAAGACTATATAGGCACAGCAGTATTTTAAGATAAATAGTAACATAAACATGTTAACATGCAAATGATGATGAAGCTAAAAGGCAGGTGCCAATATTTATCATTTAAACCACCTCACCACCATGTTAGCATTGCTAATTAGTACAAAACAAAGCGTACAGTTTGATGGGACAAAGGTATTCCCAAAGAGCTGAACATTTTCAGAGGAAAATCAAAAAAGGGGAATATCACCGTGGCATGAGGTACCAAAGTAGGTGAAATTCATCATGTGGGAATCATCTACACAAATTTTGCGCCAATTCATTTTGCAGATATTGAGGATCACCAAAATATGTAGGATTCATCTGGCCATCATCAAGATGAATATGAATTCTCATGGTAATTAATTCAGAAGCATTAATATTTTAGCTTGGAGCAAAATGTGTGGACCAACTGACGTTGCCATCCCTAGAGCCATGCTGCTAGAAATATTCTATGACAGCTTAAGAAGTGATGGCTGAGGTAGCATAACATTCCTGTGTAGTAGCTAACAGTGTTCTTTTATTTTGATACCTGTATGCCAGAAATATTCATGAGCAACCATACATTTTGCACATGAAATCCTTCATCTATGATAAAACTGTAGTGAGAGAGGTATTGTATCTCACAGTCACATGGTTGCAGAGTTTTTAAGAGAAAACTTTGCTGCTCCATCCATACAGTATCCATTATGTTTTAGTTGCTTCAAAAACAGTTTCTGGGTATAATGCATACAACATGAAAAAAGGTCCTTGTCCTACCTTCCCTGTGGACTTCACTCCTTTCCAAACACAAAAGTAACAAATTATCCAGGACAAGATTAGACATAGAGCCAACTCCCATCGTATGCCTCCTAACTCATGGACACTTCCTGTGATATTCAAAATTCTTCTCCTGCAAATCACATTTTCAGTTATAATTCATAAATGCCACGTTGCTGTTGGAATTTATACAGCATTGAATTTGGACTTTGTTTTCATACTCACTCCCAAAACTCTTTCACTGGTGATGTAACGTTTTCTGCCACAGTCCAGTTGAGATTATTAGCCCCTTTTTCAAACTCCACACAGGTCTCTGTTGCAAAAAAATATAAGAAAATGTTGAATGGCATTCAAGGACACAGTCACATTTTTCCTTTGCCAAACTCTTCATATAATTTTCACATGACTATCCAGCCCAACTCTTTATTTTATCCATGTATCCATGCATGTACATTTGGGATAGTATACTTACCTAAAAAATTAATTGTGGACATTTACACATTAACAAATATTTTTGAAATAGTACTAATTTAATACTGTAGGACTGAAGGATCATGCACTAATAATTTCAGTCTTCCTTGACTCAAAAATGTCATAACATCACGTTGATGTTTGACCTTATCAGTGCAGAGTGATGTGCACACAAATGTGTCATCAACATAAAAAAATAATAAAGAAATAGATTTTTCAGTGTAGGCAACTTGTGTCCAACAACTAAACATCTGAAATGAACAATATTTGCCTTTTGAAAGATTTTGGATTTATCAGTGACAAAGATATAATTCTAAGAATTTTAAATATGTAACTGAATTGAAAAAGCAGATTTTGACATGTTTGGGCAGGTATGTTGTGTAACATTAACACAAGCCAAAAGAGGAAGGAATGTTTCCAACAGCTCTTGATGACTCACTGAAAATAAATTAGCCAGCATTATGAGGATTTTCCTTGGCTTTGTCAAAATGCAAGTGTTGCACTAAGGCTTCATAATAATCCACTTATTTGTTTCTGCATATCTGCGTTTGGCCAGATCTCATATTGGGACGCACCTGTGTTCCATCTGTTTCTGCAGCTCGACCAGGGAAGATCAGAATTAAAAGAGGAGAAGAGATACAAGAAAGCCCAGGCAAGTATGATGATGTAATAGATGCTGGAGTATAGAACAACCACCTGACTGCCATAACCTATCCCTAAACAAACAAACAAACAAACAAACAAACAAACAAACAAACAAACAAACAAACAAACAAACAGAACTTCTCTCAGTTAAAACAGTATCACTTGGAAGCAAGCAACAATTATGTATATCTTGTCAAATAAAACATTTAGATTGAAAAAGAAATAGCATTTATATTACTGCGAAGACTAATATTATAAATTATAATACCAATAATTTATTAATATAATAATATAATATCTATATATAATAAAATGGTACAAAACATTTGATATGGGACAACTGGAGAAACTTTTTATTAAATCTTCTTACTTAAATATTCCTGTTGCTGTTGACTTAGTCTCTGATACGATTTTGTTTTCACATAGGAAATGCAGTTCCTTTTAGAATTATAAAAACAATAAAAAAATAATAAAGGGTAATATCAAAGTCTTTTAATCATGTCATACAAAAGTCATAATGTTAAATATTGTATAATCGATTACCTTTTAAAGAAAAAATATGTCAAGATTTGTGATGAAACAAAGCAGATATTTTAACCTCTCATTATATATCACATACTAATTTACACATGTACAAATCTAGTCTGTATATCTTGATGTGTGTGAATCGTTGGTGCTAGGTTGACTATAGTAACTGTAGTTTTAAATAGAATCCATTGCTATGTTATTGGTTTGTCTACAAACATTACTGATAAGATAACGAACAAAGCACCAGAAAAAATCTATAACTAAAATATAACAGAATCACAATCAATCATCAGTTAACTTCATATTGATAACTGATTTCAGCTCTGTGAAGTTTGGCAGCAGGACAAACTCTGATCACAGATTGTTCTTTTAATAATATTATAACACAAACATACACTTATTTTTATTTCACATGGTTAAATCTAGACATTTACCTTCAAAGAGGGGACAAATTTTTCTCCAGCAGGTAATGCTTCCCTGTTTGGTGTACTGGCCAAGAGACGTCTCCAGCAGAAACAGGGGGATGCCACAGGTAAAAAGAAAGAGTATATAAGGGATGAAGAACACCCCTATGGAAAATGTAAAAAGGCACCAGGTTATTTTGTTTATTAGTGGAACACATTTAATAATCCAGTTGTAAAAGACTAACCCTACATCAAATCTTTGTTTATTTGTCATCAGTTAGCATAAGCAGTTAAGTTTCCTTTGGGCATTTCTGCTGTGCTGTGTTGCTGTATTTGTTGTGTTGCAGTCAGAGTATGTCTTACAGCATTTAAGTGCAAACGTATACTGTATGTCGTGAAACTGATTTTTTTTTTTATAATTACTTCATTTTCTCATGTTTTGCCTATTGTCTTATGGGTTCATAAATTGCAGTGTACGGATCTCTCTGCTGTACATCAACATTAATGCCTGGGTGTATTGTTATATAGTGACCAGGTGTGATCGCAACTGTGAAAAAGAGTACATCCAAAGTTTTTGGCCTATTGTTGGGGCCGTCAGTAAAGGTAATATTAGCATAGTAGTTCTGAAGAAAGATTTTGGCTGTTAACCGTGTAATCACAGTTTAAGGTGTTTTTATACATTCTGCACATATGAGGAAAGTATGTTGTCTATAGTTGTGTCTATTTTATTTATATTTGAAACCCACCTCCACCATTTTTGTAGCACAAGTAAGGGAACCTCCACACATTTCCCAGGCCTATAATTTGTCCTGCAACAGCTAAGAGGAACTCGATCTTGTTAGACCACTGTCCTCTAGTCACGGTGCTGGGTGCAAGATGGGTTGTGCCCATGTCCAGTACGAAATTGACCTCTGAACCATGTTGCTTGTCCATTGCACTGTAACAAGATAAAGATTGAGTACAAAGATGGTACATCCAAAAGTACTTCTGATTGGAATAGATTATTCAGGAGATAGACAAAAAACATTTGTGGCTTTCAGTGACCCAATTGCAGTGATTATAATCTGGCCATAATCCACACTTTAAAATGTGTAGTGTCTGTGCATTTGTATAACTGGTTATTTTATTTGTGAAGTTCGTTTTGCACTAGCAAACTGTATGTGACAGATATGTTCTCTGTATTTACAAGTCACTTTTCTTGAGTCACATCCGTGCAGTGTAAACAGCTTCACAACACAATCACAGACCACCACAGGAACATTGGCATGATTTAATCACCGTACATTAATATTCATAATCTGCACAATGCTAACAGTCTTGCTACATTAGGTCATAAGGGTCACTGCTGCTTGGCATGAGGGTAATTTTTTCATCAATGTTCCTTTTGTGCTGCTGCTCTGGATTTAATGTGGGAGTGAAGCAACTAGACTGGAAAATATGTGTCGTACTACATTATGGTTGAAAAGCTTGAAATCCTAGAGAGATATAGAAGACAACTTTCCTTAAGAACTTAAATAAACCTTTAGTTCAGTTCCACCAAGAGGATAATTACGAAAATCAACAGAACAAATAAGTTGTCAACAGCAGAGTTGAAATTGTGTGGTATTTAATAGCTAGAGCAACAACAATAATAACAAGACTGATAGGTGGCATTATATCAGTGGTCACTGCAGCCTGATTGTCTTGTTGTCGATACCAGTTGAACAGCTGAAGGCTTTAAAATTTTGATTATATATCAGCAACAGAATTTAAAAAATGTGCATACAAATGCACATACGAATAATTATCTTAATCCATAAAAAAAGAAAAAGAAAAAGAAAAAAGACCAAGATCAACTGGTTAATGCTCTCTGGTGGACAAACTACATAATGGTGACACTGTTTTGAAATAACCTCAAACATCGTTTGGCATTTCTGTGGTGCAATTTCTTGTTACTTAATGGTTGACATATACTGAACCCCTATACAAAATCTCTGCACTAATATTGGCTGATAACAGTCAACAACAAGTTATAGTGCGCATTTCAAATAGAAATCAAATTTAAATTACAGACATGAATTAATGGTCTTTTGAAGAGTATCCCTGTCATAGAAAATTAATATTGTAAAGTTTATCATGTGTTGTATTTGAATAAAAAGATCCAGGATTTTACTGGCAAACAGTGGTAAACAGACAAACCAGTTAAAACAAGTTTACCAATATCATTGAAGAGGGTACCCCAAGCCTAAAGTGAACAAACAAAAGGGTATAGGTTCTCTACTCAAAGATACCTCAAATGTTTGTGGTTAAAAATATGTAAGGGTAGACCTTTCACAGCAGAGAGAAAAAGTGAGGCATTGTTTACTATGTGAAAAGGAGGTCGATTTGCCTTACAATAACAATTATCTGTGGGAGCAATACCTTATACACATGGACACAATTTTTCTTCTAGAGACTCGAGCATGCTTAATGTGCTTCTATGAAAGCGCATTCATCTGAAATGCTGTCACCACATCGATGGGGTGGTGATAGGAGTTGCATCAAATAACTTGCTGTCACTTTTCCATACAGAGAAATGCGACTAGTGATTTAGGATTAAAACAGACAGATTGTCCAAAGTTCTGCCTCATAGAGTATTTGAACAACAACCATATCTCTCATTAACAGCAGCCTTTTCGATCTGCTTTCCATCCTCCCATTATCTGGGTTGCTGGAGCCAATCCCAGTTGACATTTGTACACCCTGGTCAGTCAATCACAATGCCGACATATTCAAACTGTTTGTAATTGACAAGGTTGACATTCCTGTTCCTGTTCACTGGAGAAATTCCTTCCCTTGGTGTTGAATGCAAACCAAGGAAAAAGCTGTACCACTCCTACTGTGTACCCCCTTTGGTCCAGGTTGTTGTGATCATTCAATGGCTCTGGTGGGCACCTATAGAGATTTTGTATAGTTATATAATCCATTGTCTGGGTAATTCACAAAAAGATTGAGCGCAATGCAGCATAATGCTGGAGAAATACAATTTCATCTGAGCATCATCCTGGGTGTATCTGTCTCTTGTACTGTTACACAACTGCTATTACTGCTGTTATACTATATATGAAATTTTTTTATTTTTTATTTTGTTCTTGTCCCAGGACATTTTGAAGGATGGAATTGACATGTTAAATTGACAACATGTGGTATAACTATTGTGTTTATCATTTATTCAGTTTATGTGCTATAAATGGTGTCATTGTTTTCTGGAAGACTGCACTTCTTTACTTTTATATATAATAGGTATATACATAATAGTGTCCATGTGTGTCCATATTTTGCTGTGACAGCTGCTTGAAAACACTTTCAGCATCCTTGTAGGTGAAGATGACAAATAACAGATATAGACCCATAGGAGCAACCTTGAATCTGGTGGGAATCCATTATCTCAAGGACCCACCTGCAGGAGTAGACTATTTTAACCACAAGACTACCTGCTACCCAAAATATTTTTTTAATTTATCGGGCATAGTGGAACTGCTGGCTGCATAATATGAAGTGAATGGCACCACCATACCTGGGTGCACAACATCAACACCAAAAACTTTGATGTGGCACAGACAGCATTTAAACTAGAAACTAGAAACTAAAACTGTCTTTAGCCCAATATTAGAGTTTGTACTGTAAAGTTTTAAAGGAATAATTTGTATGTGAAATCAGCACGTCACAGAATAGCCTTTAGTACGAGTGCAAGATTGCTGTCATACTTAAAGTGACAAAGCTGGCAATCTGCTATCAGAAAACCACATTCAACATCTGGTTGAATGTTGTTTGGAGCAAAAGATACTGCCATTCCTATGCTATTTGCACAAATAAACCACTGATGATCACCAGACAGAAAACCTTTTATTAGTATTGGTTTTAAAATAAAATGGGGAAATATTTTTTTTTTCTGGCTGTGGCCATTGCAAATTAGTTGCACAGAAATGTAAATTAGTGGTTTGCACTCATGTACTTGACTTCCATCTTAACTAATTGACAAATGGGTGATACACCAAGTGTGAGTTGGAGGCAAAACTTCATAACCCTAAGTTCTGAGAGCAAGTGCGGTCAACAATGTTGTTTTTTCAAAAATATCTTGGTTGATATTTTTGTTCCACCTGTGATGAAACCCTGAGAAACTTGCAAGGAATAGTTGTTGGGGAAGTGTTTTTTTAACCCTAGCAACTGCAATTTGTAGTCACAGTGGTAAATATTTTTCTGTATATTTTTGTTTTGATTCCTTGACGCTGACTTAAAAACATGTTAACTGTAATATTCTTAAATTCTATACTGTTCTGCTGTTTATTAAGATGCTAAAAAAAAACCTTTTTCAAAACATTTTCAAAATTGCATGCATGCAGCTTACATTTTTTTTTTTTTAAAACAATCATAGCAAGAAATATATTTTTGTAATATCTACCCATTTTTAGCTATTTCCCTTGTTTTCCCCCAGGCTACTGTGTGACCATGGCTGCAAAACCCTAATGTAGTTAGGGTTAGACAAACACATTACTCTGGTGTAAATGTTTGAACCACTTTCAAACTTGTGACTGGAAAAAAAGAGAAATATTTCTTGTGGCCACTTCACAAAGCAGCCTGACGTGATATACTAAACAAGGGAAATAGCTGCAGCATAGCCAGTAACCTTTGCCCTACATAATACAGAAGCCACCAGCCCTAAGCTACAAAAGTACAGCTTTTCCTTAACTGGAAGGATACTGTGTGTTTCTCATTTGAGAAATAAAACCATTTATACAAAGAACACATATTAAGACAGAAAAAAACTGCTTGTGACCATAAGGGAAAGGCATTAGTAAAGCGTACCTGAGAAAGATAGCTTCACGTCAAGTAGTCTGTGTTTCTGTAGTATGTTTCCATTTAGGTCTCATCTGGTTCCTCTTAGGAAAAATGCAAGTCTAGATCCTCAAGTCTCTCCAGGAAAAGTGTTATTCCTAGCTCTGAACATTAGTGAGTCCATGAGTAGAGGTTTGAGAGAACTGTGTTTGTATGACAATGACAGAGCGTGAAAGCACAAGAGGAACCCAGACAGAAAGGGGAGGGGGTGTAATGTGTTTCTGAATGAGCAACTTAAGGCGGAGCGTGTTCCAACAGCCACATGGTCTCACAGTAAAGAGGAGTGGAGGGGGTTTGCATATTACCCGTGCTTGCTGCATGATTCTATTGTCAGCGGGTTATCAGTATGTCCACTACCCTGAATGAATTGAACCCTGACTTGACTTTTCCTTTAGAGCCACCATATGAAAGCAGTGTTATCATCAGGTTGATTTTTTCCATTTGTCCAATACTTTGGTTTAATTACATGTAAATCTAACATACCTGTGAGCCTCAGTCGAATGAGTACGAATGAGTTATGTTGGTAAATAGTTTGCACTGACATTGTGAGAATGTTAGCATGCAGATGTTAACTATGAGCTCAGAGCACTCAGAGCATCCATTTTTTGTAATGGAGAGTGATGAGCTTTAAAAGGCATTGTGGGATTCCAGGTGATGTGGAATTGACCAACAACATAAAATAGCCAGGAGCTAAAGGTTATACAAGTTAATGCTAAATTTGCCTTGACATTCTGGGATTTCACTTTTGTATGCTCTTCTTCTCTAAAACAAACCTTTCGAAAAAAATGCTGCTTGGCATCATACGCCCCCAACACCCCAAGTTCAACCATGGATATTTGTGGTCTATGAGTGTCTGTTACTCTATGTACATCTATCCAATAAGGACAAAAACTTTAAAATATGTTGGGGAACATTAAAGGTTGCTTATTTACACACTGTTTGCTAGCAAGCAAGTGAAAAGTGCCAAAACTGTGGCAGTGGACCTTCACCATTAGTGTAGTCTCTGATGACAGGGGTGGCCTTAAAGCATTTCCCCTGCTACAGCTTCTAAAACTCACTCACTGACTCCATATCTTGTTTTTTTAATAAATGCATAACATTAGTAATGAGACATTTTTACAGCAAGTTGGAATTACGCAACAACGTATATTCGTCTGCCCAGTTTTTCACGCTATAGTGTAGATATGACCTGTTAGCACAGTTTCTGGGACACTGTTATGTTGGCTGCTATTTTTTTTTTGTTCATTCTGTCACACACCTCTTTCTGTTAATTGTTGCCCCAACCACACCCACTTGCCCTGCAGTTGACTCCTGCTGCCTGCATCACCTCTTTTGCTCTCCTGCCCACCTGTCTCTCATTGCGTCCTGTTCACATAGCAATTGTGACATTTTCCTTCCGTGACCATCTGCCTGACTTTACCTGAACTACGTATAGATTTGTTTGACAACTGAGTACTGGGATCTACATCAGTCTGAACAGATGACAGCTGTGGAACTGAGTTGACTTATCAACTGGTCTGTTATTGAAAAATTGAGGACAGAGTAATTTAAAAATTTTGTTTCTGTGTATAACATTTTACTTTGCCTATAATTTGGATGCAACTTATTTCTTTGTTAGTTTTTATCAATTTTTTATTAGTAATTGGCAACCGAGGCTTAAAACATAGAGTATTATGAAGTTACAGTGCTGAAATTTCAACAGTAAATGTGTTTATGACAATACTTAATAATAATTAGAAACCTAGAGCTGAGGAATATGTTTAAAACTTTAACAGAGAGTAAGTAAACACTTTGTCACAGCCAAAAAATATGTTTTACTGATACAATTGCACAGCTGGTGACCCAAGATAATCCATTCTCTCTCTCCCTCTGTGTCACTGTCTTACACAGACATCCTGAGGTCCACCATCCACAGTCTGCCATCACAAAGATATGTCACATTCAACACAGATGATTTAAACATGTATGAAATATCACAAGTGTATGGAGGAGTTTTTTGTTATTTCATTGATACTAAAAGCAATAGTCTATTGTAGATTGCACATTGTACATTGTGACAATGTAGAGCATAACTTACATATCCAATGCCTTCCCTCTGCTTCTTTGCTCTAATGCTATTTTGAAAAAGGACTGGAGACACTTGTACCATGCTAACATGTGAGCAACACTGAGCAGTAAAGCACTTTGGTTTTTTCACAGCAAGGTGAGATAAAAGGTAACAATGATACGATGAAGGTGCATTGTTTTGCATAAGACACAGTCAGAGCCCGCAGCCTGCAGCTATTCATAGATTGACATTGATAACACACTTTCTCTGATCTGTCATTCAGGTTGAGGCATACAAAGATCTGTGTCTGCAAACTGAAATTTTTAAGTTGATATGATTAAGTTGATGTTTTTGATGTACTAATTAAATCACGTGTAGGCCAAACAAGGTTGAGTGGTTTGAAAAAACAGTACTAATATAAGTCATACCAATAAAAAGGGGAATCAGTTGTTTGTATACTTACAATTTGTTATCCTCTGAAGCAGCTTGTTGTCCTTGGAGGTGTCCTTCTGACTTTGCCCCATCTTTTTCCATTTCAAAATGGGTTTGTACTGTTTTTCAGGTTTGTGCCAATGTGTATGTCTGTGTAGGCACTTGTAAAGAGTGTGCAGGACATGGTAAAGTACAAGTTGTTGGAGAAATCATTATACTGTTGCTGTAAATGAATTATCTTTAGCAATCTCTTTCTCTGAAATTGAGTAATAATGAGTGAGAGTAACATTAGTGTCTAGTTCTAGTTCCATCAATAATTAAATATAATGAAATGACACAGTGGCAGTTACAACCTGCCATAAATAACAATAATAAATAACAATAATTCTGGACTGGGTGTAACATGATAAAATGTCATGGCAGTCAACATGACCAGCAAACATTTCCCACCATAAATGTAATGTTTACAAGAAATGAAAGAATCATTAATTTTAGCTTTTCATTGAATGAGCAACAATCTAATGTCAACTTTCTGTTAAAATGAGAACTATTCAAAACATCTGTCAAGGTGCATTTGCTGCAAATTCTGACCATTGCAAATTTGGGATTGATTGAAATGGATCTCTTTAGATTAAACATTAGCTGCTAACTTTAGTCACCTCAAATCAAACGTTTAAATAAAAAATATCTATAACATTAGTTAGTATACTGGTTATTAGGGTTCGAAAATGAGGACAAGGTGAAAAACTCCAGGTCACATTAGCTAAGTTTGGCCATTACACATACATTTCCAATTAAAGTGGAACCTTTTCTAATTATCTTTCCTGTGGCACTGAAGTTTCTGAGGTTTGTCAAAACATAGCTTTGAGCTTTGAGATTAACTTTGTATTCAATTCACATCACCATTGATATTCAGAGCTTTGTTTCAACACACCTGTGTGACTGAGAAATCTGAGAGGTATCAAAGGTCGCAAAATGCAATGCAGGTCTATGGGTGTATTGTGAATTGCTTTGTATTGTGGTGTGTTAAGACAGTTAGAGTGAGGGACCTGTCATGGAAGAGAATACCTTTGGGGATGTTGAAACACTGAAACGTTGATTTGATTACACTGAACAAGGTTGACAGTATTTGACTTTTGCGGTTTAATTTAATACTTAACACTTTTTAAAACAAACTTGTCTTATAGAATATTTCTATATCTCTATAATAACTGTTGAAACTAATTGTGACCTATAGAGTTAGTGTTTAGTGTTTTAACATGATCTCATCGGCATTGAGGTGCCACTTCCTCAACCAAGGCTATAGTTTTCCTTTTTTCAGTCGTTCATTTTTAAGTAGACAAGCTCATACAACTACAGACATTGCTGCAGTGGAATTATCACTAAATGGGGGATTTAGTCCAAGACCAGATGAGTTGTTACAGGTACATCTTCCAACATGATTGCATTTACCAGCAGTCAGCAGCCAGTCGAGGCACTGCAGTCAAGATAACATCTGAATCAGATTGCTGCACAGGTGTCACTGACACCAGATTTGACTGCTTTGGCTTCCGCTGAGTACCTCTCCAGTACCAAAGTGCTTTGGACTACTGTCTCCAATGAGAGAGGCAACAGCTGAATTGTCTGCAGAAAAGACTAGGATTTAAAGGTCATTCCCCTCATCTGTATGTTAAGGCATGGTGTGGCAACAAAACGGCTGTCAGTGATTTATGAAAAGGCAGCACAGCTCTGCACCAGCAGCTGTTGTTTCTGATCTGCTGTGGAAAAACATGCATTGGTGTTCCCAACAGCTGCGTGTCTGCTGCATCGTCTGGACATAGAGTTTGCAGGATACTTATATCTTCAAATCATTTTTACTTCACTGCATTTTAAACTTATTTCGGATTGATTTTTGACAGAAATTGTCTTTAAAATACCATTGTGTCCAAATGCAAAATAAATTAAACACTAAAATACTTAAGAAATATATCACTGTCAGTAGTCTGTCTTATATTCAGTCAGTTTTGTATAATATTGCTGGTATAATGTAAAAATGATGGTTGACAGGTGTTTTCTGTTGCTAGTGCATGAAATAATAATGCATGAAAGTTAGTGTGTCTGCTCAAACCATGAAAATTTACCCTGACCTGTCCACAAGCACTTTCACTGTACATAATCAAATATTGCCTCTTGTGTCTCATTTGTTGAAGCGCTACATTGCTGCCAACACTTGAAGCACTGTACCCTCTCACCAGTAATCCTGTACAAAGTTTCTTACAGTATTCTGTTCAAAGCCCCCATAAGATTCACCTACTGATCTACACAACAGTATATTGTTGGTCTGTATAGATTCCCCACAGTTAACTGTTTGGAAACCTTGCGTTTGTTATTTGGCCATCACCATCCTGATTTGAAACCAAAAGAAAGCATGTTTGGAGAATAAGTTGGAGCTGAGGAGGAGTGAGGGGTGGATCTGACCTGCTGATGTCCTGATTGTCTGGCAGGCTGCTTTATTGTCTATTTTCCTCTGAATGGCACCATAATTAAAAAATCATGTTGTATTGACTTCTGACTGATGACCAAATAGAAAAACAATTAAATATTTAAAAAATCAATAAATTTTTCGATAGCCTTCTAACGGGACTTCTTTTTTACAACCAGTTCAGTCGCCACCTGATGGCCATTAGATAAAATGCAGGTTTAAGGCTCCTCTACATTGGCTTCACTTTACAGTCAGCGATCATTTATATATGCAGTCGATGGGCGCACATGGTTGAGTGTTTGCCTTTGAAATGTGTCCCAATGAGAAATCTGACAAATGACAATTGTAACATGTTTTTTTTTTTTTTTTTGCTTGTTTCACCCCTTCTTTTAATTTGGCAACTCCATTTTCCAACAATCTAATGTTGAGGGCAAATAAGTGAATGTAACATCAGCTGCTAATTCTGGCCATCACAATTTACATATTGCTGTGAAATGAAACAGTGACAGTTGCAACTTTTCTTAAATCCCCCCTTTCCTGCCAAAATTAGCAGGTATAAACTGTTTTTTAGACCATAGATAAACCTGCTTATAAAAGCAGATTTTACTCCCAGTTGAGTTTGCCTGTCTGTTCGGACTGAGGACACACATGCAGTTAGACACACATACAGACACAGTGACGTATGAGCTGCTAGTTGCTGCACACTAGCGTCAACATAATATTGGTAATTTCATATATTGTGTATTTTAAAAGTTTTGGTTCTCTATTCAACATCTTTGTTTAGTATTTTATATTATTCGTTTTTCATTGTAAAAAATTCTTTTCAAAACATCTCATGCTAGGATGCAGTCATGTGTATTCATTTTTATTTCTATTCTCACATGTTTTCAGAATTTTTACCAGAGAAAAGGAGTAGAAAAGATGAGATGGTTTTTTACAGTGAGTTTAGAACTTTTTTCGCATATAAAAATTGCCTCAGGTAACCAAATTAATTTTTGTTTGGTTAATGACGTCTATTAAAATTCATCAATCACAAAGCTGCGTCCAAACTGTAAAGTAGTAGTAGTTTAGTAATGTTCAGTGGTGAAGTGAGACATGGTGTTGTCTGTAGCTTTGACACATGGAGAGTTGCCAAACTCTGAGATCTTGTTTGGATTTGGTTGAATTGATTGAGCCTTTAAAAGCATAGGTAGAAACTTTCTCTCTCTCTCTCTCTCTCTCTCTCTCTCTCTCTCTCTCTCTCACTCTCTCTCTCTCTCTCTCGCTATCTCTCTCAACCTGCTGCCATCCACTGCCCCAGCAGTCATGTCGTTGTTTGTTTGTTTTTTGTTGGTTTCACTGATGAGTCCAGTTCTTATTTTAAGGATAAACTCTATTGCACTGCACTCTGTCCATCTCAGAGGGCTTCAGTGAATTTTTGGAACATAAAGGGACTTCTGCATTTTTGTTTTTGTGTTGAAATACAAGTGTTGGAGTAGAGGATCAAACTGATCCACACCTACTACCCACCATCACTCTTTTTGTGTCTTATTTTCTGTTAGTTAGTTTTGGATTCTTTTGGTTTAGGTTAGAAGAAGGACTCCAGATCTTACAACCCTTATTGGGTTGGTCTGGCGACACCTCTTCTTTTGTTTCTTCTTTGTTATATAGTTATGGTCTGTCAAAAAATAATTGATTTCTCTGCTTGGCTGCAAATATCTGGCTCTGCTGCTTGTATTCAGGCTTCATTTTAGTATTGAAGCGCAGGGGGGTTGTGACAAAATTTGATACACTTGAGCTTAATAACCATATAGTGCATTCAGAAAGTATTCAAACACCTCACTTGCCCCATAACGACAAAGCAAAAACAGAATTTTCATAGATAGGGGCTTTCAAACAATTTCACATATTCACTAAATTCACAAAACATTATGACTCTAAGATCTGGTGCAAAATAGCTGCGTGGGAGTGGAGATGTTTTAATCTTAATGATAATGTCAACGTTTAACTAATATCAACAATACAAACAATACAATTATTAGTGTAAACTACTGTGCAGTATGTTGCATGCCTTTCACGTTTCTGCATTTGGCCATATTTTACAATATTTCTACTATGTTTGTTATCAGGGGACTAATGTGTATTTAACAGGTGGGAAACCAACATGGTTGAGCGTTACAGAATGCAAAGACCAACTATTCCCACACATTTTGTAACTTGGAAATGAGATAACGACATGCTAGCTTTAAATGCATGATTACGAGAAATTATTATTCAGTACATAACAATAACAATTGTATTATGATATAGCCATGTTGTTAAGTTATTATTCAATGTAAAAGTATTAAATATAAATATAAAAGTATCAAAGCAATGAGACAAGAAAAAGCTGTATTGCTATAATCCAGCAATTTTCACTCTGAATAATGCAGCATTCTGGGTTAATTCTGTCCTAAAGTTACCTGGCGGCTTGGCTAAACTCGGGTTATTTGTTACCCAGCAGTTTTGTGTGTGTATTATAATGGTCCACATACCAAAAGGTTTGTTGGGACGTAAGAGTCATTTTGCATGGGATTAATAACTTACTTACTGTGGGCTTGTCCCAAACAGAGGCACTGAATGTTAGGACCTGTCCAGTCCATTTTATAAGATGCAATGACATGCAAAAATCAGTTGAGTGCTAAAATTATGTTTAATATATGTGAAAGAATATTAAATTAGGCTGACTGAATATACAATGACTTGCAGGTAAGTCTATCAGCAAACTGATAAGAACTTTGCCTAAACATTTTAGATGGTAATTAACATTACTGTAAGGTAACGTTAAAAACTAAATGCTTGTTTTTGTCCTGCAGAAATAGAATGTACCACAGATAATTGTGGGTGTGCACATCATACAAATAATTTTAGAGAAACCTGAAAGCAGTATTATATAGTTTTTGATTGATAAAATGACCTCATATTAGTATGGGGAGAGGATGATTCTCAGTTTCAGAGAAAGCAGATTATTAGCTCCCTCTAGTGTGTTCTGACATGCAGTATTTGACTGTTTATTGTCTGGGTAAAAAGCTGGGTTCAGTACACTGTGTATCTTTTCATGTATTTTATTATAGTCTACAGTGTCAGCATTTGGTATAAGTAATAATTAACACAATGTATTGCACCTAAAACATCATGGGATCATACTTAAATGAAGCTGCACCCCTATCAGGTGCCCATTTTATGTCAATTTTTTTTTTTAGTCATAAACTATTCACATCACAACGATAGTAAAAGTTTTGGTGTTTGGTTTTCCATTTACTACATTTCAATATCTCCTGGAGCTTCTGCCCTCCATCGCTGATGATAATGTATAGAAACTGAGCTGACTGTACCGAACTGATAAGCACAGAACTAGGTTGAGGGAAGGGCCATGAGCCAAAGAAGAACTGTAAGATTTTGTGTCAGATCCAGATCATTTGCTTACTTTACTGCACATCTGCCTCTCCAGCAAACTACTGTCCTGTGCAGCAGCAGACGAGAGCAGAGCAGGGGAATGAATTCAGGACCACGGCTGGTGGTAAGTCCACTTTTACAGAGTGATGATAATGCAGTACATGCTTTGAATTCCTTAGACATGGCAATGCAGTGTTCTCAGCAGACTGGAAAACTCTTGTTTCAACCAATGGACTTCATCTCTGGTGTTTAGACAATGACATCCTGAATAAGATCCAAACAGGATGGCTGATTATGAGGATACACAGTTTGATGATAAGTGGTCACAGTGTTAGATAAATATGCAAAAATTGCAAATAGTGCTTTAGGACCAGGAAAATGCTAAATTATGCTTCAGTGTGTTATCAGAAAAACTAAAGCCCCAAACTGCACAATTGAGTAGCGTACTTTACATTTGTGAAATTTAAGTTCAGATAAGATCTGTTCTGTTTTGTTGAATAAAAATGGGTGAAAACACTTCCAGTTAAAATCAGCATTTCTTATGCAATTGAGTTGGAAGAGTTATAAAACCTGTGTGTGCATTTTATTATCTAAAAACCTTGTGCATGTAAAGTCTTTTATTGTAAACTTTTGATTTAATGAACTATTACTGTCTGAACTGGTCTCTTTATTTTACTCCTATTTATCCTTATGTAGCCTAAAATAAATAAAAAAATATTTTTGAATTTCTGGCTTTAATTTCATCAGAGAACAATGAGACTGTGAAAGGTGAGAAATTGTGATCACATGTTTTCCGCTATGCAATGTAATACAGATGTGAAACGATGGAAAACGAAGCTGAGGCCATTGTTTAAAATCCGTTGAAGTTCTAGCGTTAAACACAGGTTTCTAAAATTACTTGCAAGTACAATGGATGACATAAAGAAATAGGTCTTTGTAATTGCTCAACAAGAAAAATGACTACAACACTGATGGAGCCTCTTGATATGAGTTTTTCAAATGTATTTTACAGAACAAGAGCAAAAAGAAAGTTACATGGAAACCTGTTGTCCCACGATAAAAATAGACCCCCCTCCAAAGTGGTTATCTGTTTTATCTAGGCAAACAGACAAAGTAGACTTTGGGTCTAAAGCATTTTGGGCGTGTCCATAAATACCTTTGCTGCTTAAAACTAAAGATCGTGCCGCCATGAGCATGACTCTAAAGGCTTGTAGGCCTGTTAAATCTTTTAATTGACCATGAGAGTGTTTTGGTTGTAACATACAATAAACCAATCAGTGCCATCTCCCATTATCTTTAAAAGCCTCGCACGCCTGCAAATTGGATTTCTATTATGGTGGCACAGCGTTTGTGGCCAGTTGTTTATTATAGTCACTGGGCAACGAGGCAGCAGATATGCGCATCCCAAGGGGCGAGGAAGGGCTGAGTGCAAATAAATATTGGTTCAGACTGTGGCAGAACAAATTTAATCTGGAGGTTTCATGGGAAATAAGAAAGAAAGAACACTTCATTATAGAGGCTCATTTATGTCCAAATGACATGAGGCATGTTATGCAACACATAATATGCCAGAAAGAGTGCTCTGACAGCTGTATTGTAATTTTTTTTTTTTTTTTTTTTTTTTTTTAAGCATTATTCTGTCTGTGCGTAATGGACAGAGAGTACGCGCTGTAAGCAATGCGCCCTCAAATTAACAGTGAAAAACTGAGTCATTGACCCAAAACCCAACCAGATGGGCACAAGCGTATTTGCTACTAAAACAACCAATGGACACTGATTTGTTTGCTTTGGCGTCGATTTGCACCTTGTAAGACAGGGCCAATTGACACCAAACCATGGTATGTGTGCGTGTGTGTGTTTGTGTGTGCATGCGTGCACGTGCCCTGTTATATTGGTTTCAACTGGTTCTCAAGAAAAGACTGGCTGTGTTAGTTTCAGTGGCCACTCCTCACAGAAACCTATTTAACTCAACTTCCTTGCAGAGGGGCTGTTGTCATTCAGAAAGCAATTTTCAGTGGAAGCACCTCAACTGCTCAAGGTAAAGTGTGCATCTTTCGCATTTGGCCCCTAATTTTGTGTTATGGTTTGCTTTCATGGAAATCTTTGAGTTTGTTATTTAAAGGCTTAGAGTTTTTTTTTTTCTTCTTTTTTTTTCTTTTTCTTCACTACATCCATACATATATCTGGAACTTAAGACAGAATGTCCTTAAAAGTTTAAAATTTACTATAGGTTTTACTTCATTCCATGCTTCATTTTATTTGCTCAGATTGTTATGCTACATTAAAAATAATTTTTCTTTTGAGCTTGAAATATTACAGTGATGTTCATAGCTGTGCCCCCCAAGCTTGAGATCCCCATACTGCAGTCACAGTCCACTGAATTAAACTTAACTTGCTTAGGAGGTTAGCACTGGAGATTTTATTACTAGCCATAGCAGTGGCTCTAACTTGTTGAACCTCTTGATTCTCTGATTTTTTCTGTGGCACCACAATGAGTTGGGACTTTTGTCATTTTTGCCAAGAAATTTTCAACAAGCATTCATGAGGGGGCTCAGAATGAGTCAACACATGATCCATTCAACCACTCAACCACAAATTTCATCAGGTCAAAATTTGAGGTTGTCCAGTACTTAAGTTTATGCCTAAATACCTGAAAACTAAACAACAGCTTTGCATTTTTATTGTGCACATGTTAGCATTGGGACTACTAGCTGCTGTCATACAGGCTACTGTTTCAATTTTTTCATATTTGATTTTGAAGATTACAAATGTGATGGATATCTTTTGCCCTGTTCAGTTCTTATATCTAGTCTGTCCTTTGTGTTGTGCCATTCAGGAAACATTTGATGTGGAGTGAAACCTTAGAATATTGAAGAGAAACCAACATGTAACCCTGCGCACAGTGTACATTATAATGCCTTCCTATCTATTACAAACTCACATTAATGTACTGTTTTGTTCTGACTAGGTTACAATGGGCCAAAACCAAAACTCACAGGTAAAAATGAAGAAGATGAACCTCAGCACCAGACCAGGACAAACTCAGCCAAAATTGCAGGAGAGGGGCCAGTGGGCCAGTAAGGTGGAGTTCATCCTGGCAGTGGCTGGACACATTGTTGGTCTAGGGAATGTCTGGAGGTTTCCATACCTTTGTTACAAAAACGGAGGAGGTATATATTTGCTTTTTAGGCCTTGGTTTACATCATGCTCACAAGACAGTGCTGTAGGTTACAATGATGACCATGATTTGTGTGCAAAGATTTCTGTGCAATATTATAACAATAAATTTCATTTTTGTTTTAAAGGAGCTTTCTTCATTCCTTATGTTTTGTTCTTGTTCACTTGTGGCATCCCACTCTTCTTCCTGGAGACATCTTTGGGCCAATACACCAGTCAGGGTGGGATAACATGTTGGAGAAAAATCTGCCCTCTTTTTGAAGGTAAGCCTTCATAGTATTTGTAGCTTGTTTTTTAATATGTTGCAAACATATGAAAAAAAAAATACATATAAAGACATTTTTATCAAATCTTTTTTATTATGGTTTGACACCATATCTTAACAGGTTTAGGTTATGGAAGCCAAGTGGTTGTTTTGTACACTGGGGTGTATTACATCATCATACTGGCTTGGACGTTTCTCTACCTGTTTTCATCCTTCAAGCCTGAGCTTCCATGGGCAAACTGTCACAACAGCTGGAACACAGGTACAGGGCAGCAAGACTTTCTTTGTCAGTTGACACCTACACCTGTGCACATCTTTACTCTACAGATCAGATGTCATAACCTCTCTTGTTTTTTCATGTAAGATGGCTGTTTTGAGCACGGTCACAATCAAACATCCCCTTTGCTCCTGTATGGAAATAGTACCTCATCAGTCATAGAATTTTGGGAGTAAGTAGCATGAATTAGTTATTCATTGATCAGTCATCATCTAAGGGCTGGTGCCCCCCCCCCCCATTTTTTTTTTTTTGTATGTTGCTTAATTAAATTTCATTACAGGCGGAGAATCTTGGGCTTGTCCAGTGGAATTGAGAAAATCGGAAATATTCGTTGGGACTTGGCCCTTTGTCTACTTCTTGCCTGGGTATTGTGTTACTTCTGTGTCTGGAACGGAGTGAAGTCCACAGGGAAGGTAGAGCACAATCAAATGCTCAAACTTCATATTTCCCTTTATATTCCATTTTAAAGAGGTCATAAATACGGGCAATTGGTTGTGTCTTAGGTGGTGTACTTCACAGCCACATTTCCATATGTCATGCTGGTGGTGCTGCTTGTTCGTGGTCTTACATTACCGGGGGCCAAAGATGGAGTCATGTTCTACCTATACCCAGAGCCATCCCGCCTCGCTGATCCAGAGGTACTGCTATTATAAATTCAGTTGTTGCTGTAAACATCATCATCATCATTCAAATATTCAAGCAGTTTCATTTATGTATTGTTTTGTTTTGCCATATTTGCCTTGGAGGAAATGTAATTGCTGTCTGGATTATGTTTCCTCACTATGTTCTCTTAAGGCATGAGAGGAATGTAGTCAAGGTTGGACGTTGGCGTATCATGTAGATGAATTCAGACGAGTGTCCTCTGTTAAAGCAACAAAAATGCTGTGGTTAAGGTTTTGATAAACAGTACTAACACGAAGACATTTTGTCCACTGCTTTTAAATAGCTTTTGACCTTTTCAGTTGTTCTTTTCAAATCCACAACAGTTCTCTAATCGGAACCAAGTGCTGTGACTTGATGCCTGGATTTTTAGAAATTTAAACTGAACTCATCCAAATCCCTCAGGTATGGATGGATGCTGGCAGCCAGATTTTCTACTCCTATGGAGTTTGTACAGGTGTTCTGACATCATTAGGAAGTTACAACAAGTACAACAACAACTGTTACAGGTTTGGATTATTATATATTTACAAATCTTTCTTACAACTTCTGACTACCCACCGTAGTTTGGATTAGAGTAGAAGGTTAATAATCTCTCAAAATCCCACCTCCAGAGACTGTGTTTACCTGTGCCTGTTGAACAGTTTCACCAGCTTTGTCGCTGGCTTCGCCATCTTTTCTGTGCTTGGTTTCATGGCAAAGGAGCAAGGTGTGAATATATCAATGGTGGCTGAAACAGGTATGGAGTTTTCATCATACTTAACCAAAACCCAGAGTAATGCTGTCTGTATTGTTTAAGTGTATGGCCATTTACTCTGTGTGTCTTTGTAGGCCCAGGTTTGGCATTTATTGCCTACCCTCGAGCTGTGGCTCTAATGCCACTCCCTCAGCTCTGGGCTGTTTCCTTCTTCATTATGATCATCTTTCTTGGATTAGACAGTGAGGTAAAGCCGTGTACTGTATTAGTTCTGACTGAAATGTAATTGTTAGATTCACACACTAACACAATTCTTTTGTAATAACTAAATAATACTAAATCATCTGTTTTTATACCACAGTTTGTTTATCAAGAGGCGCTGGTCACGACCATCTCCGACATGTACCCCTCATTCTTTCAAAGCAGCTGCCGCCGTAAGCTTCTCCTTCTTGCTATTAGTGCTGCAAGTTTCTTTGTTGGCCTTGTGATGGTAACAGAGGTGAGTCATTTGTGGCTTTGAAGTCTATTAGTAATATATATCTGTGTAATAAATTTAATATATATTTTATAGTATATTTTATATAATATAAATGTGCTTCACTCAGAAAGAGACACAAACAATTACAAGTGAAGTCATGAAAGAAAGTACCATGATAAACTAAAGGAACATTTCACTGTGTACCTTTGAGCAAAGGAAATTTCATGTTTACGAGGACAATAAACTTTTGTCATACTTGTTTATAGTTCATGTTTTCAGAATAACACATTGGATGAACAATATGTGGATGATGCATAGATTGACAGATTCTGTTTCTTCTCATTTCCAGGGAGGCCTGTATATTTTTCAATTGTTTGACCACTATGCCTGCAGTGGGATGACACTCCTGCTTTTTGCTGTTCTTCAGTCTCTCTGTATTGGATGGGTCTATGGTAAGGAGCAGTTTTAACTTGATGAAAAAACAGTTTATTCTGTTTTTATAGACTGATGTTGTGCAGCCTAGTGGTTTTTACATCAGTGGCCCCCTAACTGAGGGGACAAGAGACAATTAACAGGACAGGATAGCAGAAAAAAGTGCAGAATACTATTTATATTTTCATTCTTCTTGTGAATGAATTCTATGAATTCAATTGAAAACTTCATCAAGGACCTGTGAGTGTCGCATGTAAACCCCTGTTTACAGTACAAGTTTAAAAAAAGAAATAAATGTGAGATCTGAACTGAAGTAACTAACTACTTGTTCTCTTCAGGAGCAGATCGTCTATATGATAATATAGAAGACATGATTGGATATCGACCGTGGCCATTTATGAAATATTGTTGGCTGTACTTTACACCAGCTATCTGCACTGTAAGTATAGGAAATGCACACAGACTTTTTCAGTAACTTTGTTCATGCTTTACCAACAAGCGAGTGTATCTGACACCTGCCACAGGCTTCTGTCCTGAAGTTGTCTCAACCAGATGGAAGCCAGTAACTGTTCAGTCCTGTTCAGTGTCATTTTGAAATTAAAGTTTTAAGGAATAATAATTTAAGCAAAACATTGGCTTGTTTCTATTAAAGAAACATTATATGATGTTCTAAACTCACATATGTTATATTTTGGAAGTCATGATGTGTATGATACTGTATCATATTGCAGTTGTTACCACCACCTTTAATTTAAAACAAAGGATTTAGTAATTGATGGAGCTGAAGTGGCAAACACTAAGCAATAGTGCAAACTGCTGACAGATGCAAGTTTGACTTCCATTACACATTTTCTTGAACTAAATAAGATACACAATAGCAATTTGTTAATTTGCTTTTCTGTATGTAATGTTTTGTTTTGGTTTGTTTTTTAGTTCACATTATTCTTCTCAGTACTAAAATATACTCCACTCAAATTCAACAACACATATGAATACCCCTGGTGGGGCTACGCCATCGGAGGATTTTTTACTCTCTCGTCAACGCTCATGGTGCCTCTGTGGATGCTGTATGCTGTGAGTGTCACTCCAGGAACACTGAGACAGGTATGGTCAGATTTTAGTATAACAAACTAAAATATGTCAAACTACACAGTTACAGTGGTTTCAAACTAAAAACCATAGTGGCATTAGTTAGTTTTTTTTACCTTTAACAGGATACTTCAGCAAGGTAATGTGAATTTATACTGAAATTGACAAAAAACTGTTTTCTATACCTGTGTTATATATTCACATCTAGCTGATATCTGATCTACTTAAAAAGATCAAAATTAACACTGATAACAATATTATGTATTAGATCTATTTGGCCATAATTTTTTACAGTTCAAGGTTCATTATTATACCAGTTCATCCTGAAGTAAAGGTTCAGGAGCAGATTTAGGTTTGTGCAGATCACATTTCAAATGTGTTACAATGCTTGCTCAATGAGAAATAATAAATTAAAGATTAATTTTTATTTTGACCTCCAACTAAATCAATTGTAAAGTCATTTAAGATGGGACACTGCTAGAAAACAATGCTTTTGCTGCTATTCTAGTGACTTCTTTCACATTGGTCAGCCCCATTTGCAGGATGTGAGGGCGACTGCAATGCTGTATTTCGAAGTACTTTATAAATGCAACATGATGTGCTTGAGGCTTTTATGCTGCTTATGCATAAAGGCGTTTTGATTTCCAACTGACTGGTGGGGAACCCTGCAGAAGCTTTTGGGAGAATACCCTTGACATGATGTTTTTATTAAAATTGAGAGAAAACAGATTCCTGTCTACAACAATCTAAGCAGTGATGACAAGGAAAATGCTACTTAGCTGTGCAACTGCATTGTACTTGTTATAGATTTTGAGACTTGAACCAAGTCCTTTCTGAGCGTTACTCTTTCTTATGACACATTATGGTTCAGCAGATTTATTATTTTATCAATGAATGTTAACATACTGTGATGCTATTAAGTGTAGTTTTTCTGTCTTTTCCTTCCCACAGAGACTGAAAATTCTGTGCACTCCAGCAAAGGACATACCTACTGCAACATGCAGAAAAATATCCAACTGTGAAGCTTTCCAGACTTTCACGGACTTGTACACACTACGCAAGACAGAAAACCCTGATGACAGCAATGGCAGAGCTTAGAGAACATCAATTATTTAAACTGCAAGAGAAAAACATACTTGTTTTTTTCTCCAGTGTGATCGTCCCTGGATGTATATTTCTGTCAGTGATTTATGTGCACATTTTATTTTTGCTGAGTAATAATACAAGAAGTCTTCATATATGTACAACAAAAAATACTTCCTTTTTATTGTAAACTGTGTTATATACAGTATCTCTTGTGTATGCTGGTTGGTTGTACATGAAGTAATGTATGACTGATGATATTTATATTAATGTTAAAAATATCATTATTATTTTTTAGGTAACACATGAGTTCATGAAAATTCTGGTTGATATTAAAATCCATTCATTAAAATCCATTTTGGTACCATTCATTTTAAAATTATAATAAAAATGAAATACACATTTAAAATCAGTATGTTTCATACGTAACTAAACTGCAATTGTAATTTGGGAGCAAGTGGCTTGAGAAAATGGGCCATAGCTATTTGACATAGGAATGATTATGTTTCTGCTTGCAAAATAGTGATATACTTGAAAATGAATTAAATAACGTGGTTTTTAGGTAAGCAAAGCACTTTACAATGTGTCTGCAATGCAGTGGGTGTCACAAGTATAGCAAACCACACCTGTGTGTCTTGAACACCTGAAACCCCATGGAAGCTATGCAGGTTGTATTTCAACACATTGCACAGTAATTATAGAGTAATATCAAACTGCAGTGTTCACAGATTATCTGGATCAGGCTTCTGTGACATCTTATCAACCTGTACCCTGTCCGACAAACATGATGGCTGTTCCCCTGCTGTTTAAACATGCTGTTAAACTGCTGAGGGACTGCCTCAACAAAGTACTGCCTGGCTGAGGCAGAACTCAGGCTTGGAAAATCAACATCTTCTTTCAATTTGCTCATGTAAGCAAACTTTTTTCACATGGACAACTTGGCCTCTTATTTTAGCTTGCTAACAGATGTTAACTCATCTTAGCTTTTTTTGACTGATTTTATAGGTCGGGTGATTTCCCTTATTGTTTTTCACACTGGTGTTTGTTGATTTTGTTAAGTGCCACAAATAAACTTCATTAATTTTGTGGAATTAAATTGACACACATAATTTGAGTCCTTTATTGCTGAGGGAATGAATGAGCTGATTGAGGCTTACTTTAGTCCTTTTTTTCCCTCCATACCTGATGCACGCCATATTTCACATCTTTCAATGTAATTTAACATTTTTCAATGTAATTTGCCTTCACCCTGTAAATTTTTGCACCAAAATTTACCAAATTTTATTTTTAAATAAGTGATATCACAACCGCTTAATAGGTTTATGAGCTTTCCCCCACACTTCCTGTTTTCTTGCATAGCACTACTGTGCTAAGTAATACAAATGGGAATGTAAAGATCATGTTTGACTCACCTCATACTGGTCATTGCTTATTCTGAGTCTTGGCCTCTGGGGGGCGCTGCAGGTCTCTGTTCAAAACATCCTGATTTAAGTACAGTTGTGCCTCTTTGGGGACTCTCAACTCCGTTACTCAGTTTCAGGAATACATCCACAATTTTCAAAGAGTGTTTTGTATGTATAGTAATATGTTATACTGATGTCCACGTATGATGCTGCTGCTGCTGCCAGTGAACTGAACCTAACCATAGTGCTGCACAGCTACTGCACTATGGGGCTGAGTAGCACAGTAACATCACCTCTGTTGACTGAAACTGAGAGTAGGACATCTTCTGGCTACACTGTCACATTACACAAATACAGGAAGAAGCATGAAACAGATGCTTTGGTTATTTTGTTGATCAACAACTACTTAAACTATTGTGTGAATTTATATGCACTTGTGGTCTGAAACCTTCCATTATTGTATCATCAGGTAATAACTGATTTCTTGTAATTGTTCATAATAAACAAATGTAATAACATGCAACAAGGTAAGTATCATTTATTGACATAATAAAACTGTATATATATGTATATATATATATATATATATATATATATATATATATATATATATA
>CM076649.1:7705666-7788944 GCA_038496675.1 Rachycentron canadum | reverse complement strand
TCTCTCTCTCTCTCTCTCTCTCTCTCTCTATGTATATATATATATATATATATATATATATATATATATATATATATAGAGAGAGAGAGAGAGAGAGAGAGAGAGAGAGAAACACAGATACACACATATATATAGTATATATGTATATATGTATGTCAATAAATAATGAAGATGATGTATATTCAACAATTAATAAACTCATCTTGTTATATGTCACAACATATTTATGGATATATTTTTCTATATGACACAATTATATTTTCTTGACTGTAGTATTTGCGTGTTGTAATGTCTACACATGGGGTAGGTGGTTGGAGAGTGGAGCATTAGATCTTAATCTGTGAGTGTCTGGGCCACTGTAGCAGCAAAGATTAGGCAGATATTCTCAGGCACCATAAAGACACTATGGCAGCAGGGCCTCAGAGAAAGTGTTCACTTTCATCATAATTTTTAATTTACATTTGAATCACTTGTCAGGATCACTTCACATAAGGCAACTTAAATGATTTTTCAATTAAGTTTTCAATTAGACCTCAGAGGAAAGCAGTTGTGGTCCCACCCATCTTATCTAATGATGCCCGACTTACTGCCATATCTTGAAATTTGATTCAGGAATAACCGATCAGTCAAACCAAGCAAGCAACCAAGCCATATATTATTCATTCAGCTCTTCTATTGTAAGTGTTTGGGACAACATCATCATTCAGTCGCTCTACTACTTAAAAACATTGCTCACTACGAAGAACCTTTAATGTTTTGCATCTTAAATGTTTTGTATCTTGCTTAAAAATGATTAGAATCATAAATTGTTTCCTTTTGATCAACTGATTGACTAAATGTCTATTTATGACAGAGATTAGAAATGCACCAAAAATACAGCATGACCTTAATTTGTATACAAACAAAAAAATTATTTCTGTATTCTGTGTTAAGTTGTATGAAGTATTAAATGTCCCAAAACAAGAATAAACCCTTCTTCCTCTTCATATCTTGGTTCATAACATTAGTTATTGCTTTCACAATAAGAAATTCTGCATGCGATGAGGATATTTATACTTATACAGATTTTAGCTTTTAAAAATAAAATGGATGCTCTTACTGTTATTGGTTGACATGTAATGTGATACAATATATTCTAGATCGGTCATATAATTTGTCTTCGTGACCCAGTAATAGATTAGCAACACTTCCTGTTTATCACAGATACGTGTCCTCCTGTTATAGTTTCAACACACTTAGCCTCCACAGGAGTGTGTTAAGTACTTGTATAGCTGTAAAGCAGAAACCTAATGCCAATTACCTGTTGTCTACGTGTGACTTTAGGCACGAGGGAGCTACTCTATTGATCTAAGCTTTGTCAGACTTCTCACCTGCGTCAGGCTTATGAGTATCTTCAAACTCCTATATCAATCTCATTTAGAGCTCAGCTCTCACATCCTCACCGTACCAGATGCCCCACATAAGCAAACACCACTTTGACCTCTCACACTAAAACAGCTTTTAATACCAGGATGTATAAATGATGGCAATTGCACAAAATGCTTCACATTCAAAACTTCATGCAGATGATACACAACTTTATATCTGTGTTATACCAATAAATCTCATCACTATGAATCAGTGCCTGCCTAAACTCAAGTGCTGGACAAAAATTTAATTCAAAAAACAAGGATAGACATGTATTTTTTTTTTACCAATTTCATCTTCATTACATTTTTTCTTTTCATTTTTACATTTTGCCAATCTTTTTTATTTTTTTTCTATTCTATTTTCTATTTATTCACATTTCATATATTCAACATTTAAAAACTACATGTAATTTACATAACATAATGTAATTTAAGATAAAGCAGCTAACTTACCTAATTATATTGTGCTTCATTAAGAGTGCAATGATGTGTGTAACCCCTGTGTGTAACCACTGTAACCCCCCCCACCAAAAAAAAAGAAGAAGAAGAAGAAAGAAATATCATCATTAATGAATGAATAAATATATAAAGAAATAAAATAGAGAAAAATTATGTTTCAGTTTCAGAGACAACACGAGGTCTTTGACCTCTGGAGTCTCTATGTGGTGGCTGTAATCACCTGGAGACTACATGAATTGAAGGAGACAGGTGTCACCTCTAACGTGCGGCCTCACTTCCAGACAACCTACTCAACACCTCTACGTTGCGTACAAAGTGTGAATCCAATTTGTAAGGATTGCAGATTACAAAGGGCCAAACCTCTCTGGTTTAACAGCTTGCTAGTGACAATTTTGGAATACTAAGCAGATAAACACAAGCTCCTTGGTCTGGAAATCCCACTTGTGGGCACACTTATGAAAGCTGTGACAGATGGTTTCCTGTTTATACATCCAGGACATATGTGGTTGTATTATCATCAGCATTTGTACAGATCACTTTCTCTTGTCAACAGTTTGAATGTTTGATTAAAAGAAAACAATTTGCTTGCTTAACTTGGGGCAAAGCGAGTGTTCTTTATGTGCAGGTTAGTTGTTCATTTGTGCATAAACTGCATTTATTAAATGTTAAAATGTATGTGTTATATCAGTACACACTTCACATGCACTTCACCTACTGTAGGCCAAGAAGAAGAAGCACTTTGCAAGATTATATCCCATAATATATATAATATAATATATATCCCATAGACTTCAATTGTATTACATTCTCAAACACCATTTGCATTTTACAATGCTCATGGTAGCTGATCAAATGTATGTAAAATCATAATGCACAGTTTATTACAGTTTTCTCAATCACTTTGATGCAACTCATGTCTCATAAATATCATTCTCAATGATCTTCATGCAGTTGTGAAAACAGTGTCCTACATACATGAGCATTTCTAATTGTGTCCACGCATATTATACCACTAAAGACATTTTCTCATTGTGTTGATGCATTTCTCATCTAACTCATGAAAACAGTTTGTATGTCAGAATTACAGACCTCTCACTGACCTTGATACTATCCTGTTATTGTGTCAGTGTTTTCATTTAAATTACTTTAAAATGTCTTCAAATATGTATAAAAGAGCAAGGCCAGTTACACACACATACATGCTCTCAGAACAGGACCAGTTGAAACCCACAAGCATATGTGGAAGCTCAGGTTTAACGCAGTGCATAGTGTTGGCAATAGAGCAGGAAGCTACAGGTGCAATAACCAGGCCTTGTGAAAAGACTTGGGGTCCGAATGAGTACAGTACTAAGAGCTAACAAAAGATGGGGGAGAGGCAGACATAGCACAAGGCACCAAGAGTCTCTTCTGAAATACATGAAATCAACCATGGCTTATGAGCAACTGAAGCTGGTCAACTGGTGCAGCCACAGGTGATTGTGAGGACCAAGGTGTCATGTCATGTGTCAGTTTGGGACAATTTATTAAAATATGAAACAATTTGGTGTCTAACCGTAAACATTACAAACACAATTCTGATTGGTGCAGTATGGTACTGGTATACTATACTCAGTATTACATACTGGGCACTGATATCTAATAGCAGCCAAGTAACTTTCTCTGCCAAACACCCACAACCCAAAAACACATGGGTAAGACTTTAACATCAGAATTTATAAAATATACAAATATTTGTTTTTATCTGTCAAATATCTGGTTTTCAAAGTTTTCAAATATTAGCAATGTTGCCCGATAATTACAGACTATTTGTGTAGATTAGTTAGTTGGTGATGATTGATTTAATCATGTACGTGCAAAATTCTGTAATGTATCCTGTGAAAACAAAAACAGTTAGAAATTGAAAATCGAGGCTCCTTTCAGTTAAAGAAAACCCAACTTTTCTGTGAGTAAGCTGACAGCTCAAATATTTAATCATCACAAACATAACAAAAATCTAGCCAATTTTATTTTCAGAGTGGTGTCAGAATTTAAAGTAAGTGCCTTTCTAATTTCAGTAAAATAAACTATATTTTGCACACAATAAGTGCAACAGTGATTTAATTATTTATAGTTCACTAAACAATGTCTGTATATACATCCCATTTACATTTCTACAACTGTTGCACTTTGAATTGTACAAATAGTTCCTATCTACTACTGTATGCCAAGGGTCCTAATTAAGGTAATAGATTTGGGAGAGAGCAAAGTGGTTCTATCAGTATTAGGGCTTTACCCTCAAAGTTTAATCAGGTAATTGAATTTTGAATCTCTAACTAGGTAAGCTCAGGTATCTCATCAAAGTCTGAGCCCTCTTGTAATGTGATAGCCTTAGGAAGCATTGTTTACCACAGGACAAACTGGCTCAATTAAGTTAGTAATCTAGTTATTTAAATTGGTATTAGTGCATCTGTACTGTGTGGCTGCCCAAACACTTCTGTTTCAGTAAATCCAAGATGGTACATGTTCTTGTATATATAATCTAACTCAATATAAGATCACAAGTATTCAAAGCAAACACTGATCAATTTTTTTTTTTTTTTTTTTTTTTTTCATGTACTATCTGGGATAATTGTTAGTGGCTGTGAATTAAGCCATCTGTCTTCCACTGAGAGCCCAATCAGTCTGTTTATATGCAGCAATTGGTTTACCATTGCCTGGTGTCATTTAGAAGCCAATAATAATGAGGTAATCAGCTTTGGCCTGTCTATTAGGTAGACCTGCAGCAACAACAGTCCACCAAGTAAACATGGATGTGACAAGACGAACATGAACAGTGTCAAGTGTATACTGATATGTTCTGCAGTCTGTTTTTAAATGTGTATGTATTGTTCATTCTGTAGCTGTGTTGTCAAAGTCAGGAGTTACATCATGTATCATAAATGCAACTGTTTGGTTGCACTTTCCATTGAACAAAGTTGAGCAAGTGGGATTAAACTAAATGATGATTTGAAGAATGACCTTCTTACCTGTTACAAGACAACATACACTTACATGCTAATATTCTGCATTGCTTCTAAAAAGACATGACATGTGACATAAATGACACAAAACACAAAATTTGAGTCTTGCATGCATATGTTATAAAATTACGCAGTGCAGCTAACAATGCAGGCTTAATACAGAGCAAACTAAAAGCTGTTAGTGTGGCTAAGGTTAGCAAGTTTTCAGACTTTTAAGCTAAGCTAAGTTAAAACTAGCCTCCATTATAGTATAAAAAAATTGCTGAGTCAGAGTTGTAATGTAGGATTTAAGTGTTCCTCTGTGAAACCACTATTCTGTTTTTTGTAAAGAATATCCTCAGTGGAGCACAAAATCTTACAATGCTGGCAGTTTTTTGGTTAATTAAGTTTTCTTCAACTACTGCTGCACACATTTTTTTTTGTTATTAACTTAACAAGGTCAAAACCCAATATATAGACTATATATATACTATATATAGACTGCCTGTGGCCAAATCGTGATTTTATAAAACACCAAATACAAGAATTAAAGAAAAAGACTGTGCAGTGATTTCAGCTGCATTTACTGTAAATTGATCATTCAGAAAAAGGAAGATGTGAAAGAATAACATCTTCCTTATTTTCGCTCTTACACAGCTCACAGCATCTGTCTAAGGTTCAACAGTTTAGCCTTTATTTGCTTCAACTCCATAATGTAACAGACTTATTTTAACTGCCTCTGTTTGAACTGGTCATTGTGTTTTTTTAGAATGAAGCCTGAGTGATGTTATTTCTTAACAAGGTTTGGTTGTTTATATATTGTTACATGCTATTCCTCTAATGCTCTCTCTCTGCTTGGCATGTTAGATATTCCGCTGCCTCTTTTAGTTATAATACATGAAACAAAAGTAGTTCATTAGTCATATTGGAGAAGAGGGACAGTGTATTGGAATCACTCCTCTGCTTCCCTGCAGTTCCCAAGATTAGTAATGTTTGAAAAAAAAACATAGAGACTGTAAACACCCACCTAGTAAAAACTATTTGCACCAGAAACTCCAACTCAGTGACGAGGCATTCAGCTGACCAATGGTGGAAACGTGATCACTCAGTCAGTCAGGGACATTACAGATTACAAGGTTGGCTCCACTGATTTGGTCCAACCAAAAATTAAATGTGCTGTTTTATTAAATTTATTTTATACAATACTTGCTGTTATTTTGTTACATGTAACATATTATGCGTTTGCTGAATGTGATAACTTAAATGTTAGGGGTTGAGACCATGAACTCTCTACCATCTTTACCCCTGAGGTGGATTATCCTGGGTAAGGCATGAGTAGCTCCCTAATGATGAGGACAAAAGCCTGTCAACCTGTTAACTAGTGTTGCTAAACACAAAAAAAGGATGTCTCGCTCATACAACACTCCACACTTTTGTCAGTACAAAGTATAAAGGTAATTTTCCTGCAAAAGTTTACTCTAAGTGACATTGGATAAAATCTGATTACATTACACACTGGTACACAGACACTATTATAACTCGGGGAATTATGTTGATATTTGATTGATCATCACTTTGTAATCAATACAACGTTTACCTCCAATGCCATCATACACTGTTAATGCAGTCAAGAAGTGTGCTCTTTATTTTGGGAGATGTAAGAATCAGAAGGGTGGCTGGGTGAGTAGCACAAGACAAAAGCAAGAAAAGCTGCACTTAATGTTTCTTTATCAAATTTTTTACATATATTTGCATTGTATGTCTACTGTCTATTGTTTATTTCTACTTGCATATTCATTCTTATCATCTTTAAGAATATATATGCTATCCCATCACCATTGGGTTTTCAAAGGAGGTGGTAGAAGAAGTCACTGGGCTATACCTTTACTATTTTGCCATGTTGCCATGCCACATTTGAAAAAGTTTGCATTGGATATAAAACAAATGTTGTCATTGTATTCATTAAGTGTAATGCAGGAGTTTGCAGAATCAGTTTTATTGACCAAGTGTTTGTGCATATACAGGGCATTTGATTCCAGTTTAGCATTGCTCATAAGAACTTACATAGTAAGTGACAGAAAAATAAACATCAAGTTAAAAAGTAGTAAGTAGTAAAATATATACAAGAATGATAATTTAACCATTTAATTGTCTGGTACATACCTACTAATTTTGCATAAACATGAGAATTCCTGACAGTAGTGCAGGACACAGGTGGGAAATTTGATGATTTTGTTCTGTGAACGTTCTTGAAGATGTCAAAGATGTATTTTTCCAGTGAATTTAGGAGAGTAGCATTTTGCCATTGTACCAGCTTCACGTGTTCTACCCTAATAACATGAATGTATGCCATGTTCACAATGAAACAGAACGATTGCCTACTAGATGGCTGTGCTGAAGTACTGAAGTATGTTCTTGAAAAAAAAAAAAAAAAATTTAATTTATTAAATTAATTTATAATAAAAAAAACTATTATTTTACATTAGAATTATTACAGTGATTAGTGTACTGTAGCAATAATTGATAGCTGTATTCAATAGCAAGATGTCCTTTTTGAGATTTAACCCAACTAGAGAAAGACTTCAGACTTGAAGAGCTTTTTGTTTTGCCTGACCAAACATTAATCTCCTCACCAGTTGAAAGCTCTCTCTTTGACTATTTGACCTTTAGTATTGCCCATACAATCTACACCAAGTCACAGGCGTGCTTATGACATGGTTATATTTCTTTTACAGTACATTTTGATATTAACTATGTGTAAAATAAATAAGTGAAATAAAGAGAAAATCAAATTAAATAAAGAACACTATTAATGGTGTTATTCAGTGGTGAACTATTCAGTTTTAATGGTGACCCGTCATGGTCAACAATCAAATTATTTTTATCTTGTTGTTGTGTTTATGTCATTATTATTTATTTAAAACATCAGTGACACTCAATAAATATGTCAGATAGTAACCTTTTTTTTGTTTTTATAAACATTTAAACTACAGCCGATTGGAGGAAGTTGCTTCAGGAAATACTTTATTCTACATTAAATCTATCTAAAATATACTATCTATCTATCTAAAACATTCTGTGTTCTGCTGCCATACTAGTGTGGCTGCATTGTAACTTCACCATGCAGACTGGCTTTAGCCCTGAAATCTTGTTAAGTAATTGTTTCTGCACTCAAACAAAAAGGATAACAACCTAATCAAATTATAGGGGCCAGTCAGAATACTTTTCTAATGGAATTTAGCGCGTAAACATATTTTGTTCAATTAAAAGTGCTTAATTCTACTAAAATTGCACAGAGACCTTGTCTGTGAAGTGGAAGTCATTCACCTCCTTTAAAAGAAATTAAGGAATTTAAGTCAGTTCATGACAAAAAAAAGTATGTGTTGTACCTTACAGGAAAACCTCGAAGAGGAAGAGACAAGATTCTGTGAAATTCATTGCTAGAATGATGAAACACTTCTAAGGTAAAAAAAAAAAAAAAAAAAAAAAAGAGTTGAACTTTGCTCTGTTGGGCAAGAAGTGATTATACTCTCAAAGATTATGGGCTGAATAGTCATGAAAATCCTCTTTGCTCGTCTTGTTGATCCATTGTGTGTCTACCTCTGGGAGCTATATAACCATAGTTGTAGTGTGACATGGTAGACGTTGGAAAGCAGACTGTTGACTGCACTTACAGTGCTCCAGGGTTTATCTGTCTGCCAATCCAAATCCTAACTTCCAAAGATGGAGAATGGCACGGAGGGCAAGAACTTCTACATCCCCATGAACAACAGGACGGGGCTTGTGAGGAGTCCTTTTGAATATCCACAGTATTATTTGGCGGATCCATGGCAATTTAAACTTTTGGCTCTCTACATGTTCTTCCTGATCTGCACTGGCTTTCCCATCAACGCTCTGACATTACTAGTCACTGCTCAGAACAAGAAACTACGCCAACCACTCAACTTTATCCTGGTCAACTTGGCTGTGGCTGGACTGATCATGGTCTGCTTTGGATTCACAGTCACATTTTATACTTCTCTCATGGGCTACTTCTCCTTGGGTCCAATGGGTTGTGCTATTGAGGGATTCATGGCTACAATCGGAGGTGAACTTCAGGAAAATGTGTCATTGTCAAAAACGCAGATTGTCACATTGTCCATCTAGTAAGATTTTTAACAGAAGGATTTGTATGATTAAATGAGCTTTTATCCAATGTAATCCAACTTCTGCTCTCTTTTTTACCAACAGGTCAAGTGTCCCTGTGGTCTCTTGTGGTTCTAGCTATTGAGAGATACATTGTGGTCTGCAAACCCATGGGTAGCTTCAAATTTACAGCCACTCATGCTTCAGCAGGTTGTGCATTCACCTGGATCATGGCTTGCTCCTGTGCTGTCCCCCCTCTGGTTGGGTGGTCAAGGTAATTAACTAATCCCTGAAAAGAGATCACATGACCCTGTCCATACTTGAAGGGGCAGAATAGAGACTGGAGAAGACCTTTCTTGACACTCTTTCCAGATCATAATTATCACAATTGTCTATATTTATGTATTTATCTGTGCATCTTGGCTCTTGTTGCGGTCTTGCCAATTCTTCCTGTTAAATCTGTGAAAGTTCTGACTCACCAACTTAATTGCTCAGTTGCTGGGATATGTTGATGTTACTAGAATGCAGTACGTAAGTAAGTTTAATTCACTATCTGGGTGTGTTTACTTCTAAATTACTAATTAATTTGAAAAACTTCCAAAAACTGGGTAAGGTAATTGGTTTGAGGCTTACTCTGTTGGCTTCTGTTATAGTGATGAATCTGCTTCCTCCAACCAGGCACTGTTTGTTAGTGTCAGAAAAGCATTGGACTCTAACGCTGGAGAGATGTTAAATTTTGGTTAAAAATGAAAATTGAGTTGATTTTAAAACCCAGTGTTGGCTTATTGACACTGACTCAGAGGTCAGTACATCATATGTCAAGATGGCTTTGGCATGAGACATTGGAAGACAATCTTGGTGACCTAACTACACAACTTCAAACCAACAGAATATCAACATCAGCTGTCGTCAGAGTTCAGTTTGACTTTAGATGTTGTCCTGACATTGAATCTTGGTCATCGGTTGCAATCTACACTGCCTCTGTCTGCCACTGCAGGGTTCAGATTAAAGCAATCAAAATGCTAAAATAACCAATGTGAATCATAGCAAAAAAAAAAAAAATTGCAAAATAAGACCCAGGTTGTCAGAAACAAAACAAAACAACAACGTAAACTCTAAAAGAAAATTGTGACCATTGATATCGATTTCAGTCTTTGAATCAGCTCCAACAAAACATCCAGTTTTACATGTTTAGTCAAAAACAATGCAAAAGTTAACAAAACGACTAAACTTAATGTACAGAAAAATTGGATAAAACAGTTTGACAGATGTATTTTAAATGCTGGATCCAATGTTTCCTAAAATGCTCAAAATGCATGTGCTAGTTGTGCCAGTATTGATATGATTGGAAAATGTAGATGAGGAGGTGGATATGAAATGACACTGGCCTTGAATTTTGTACCTACCATTTAAACTTTGAATAATTTCCTACTGAAACTGATGTGCTTTGCTCTTAAAATATTAGGTTAGACACATCAAAAGTAATGATATATTTAAAAAATTATGTTATATATCTAATTCTTTATGTCTTGTTTTCATAGGTACATTCCTGAAGGTATCCAGGTCTCCTGTGGACCTGACTACTACACTCTGGCTCCAGGCTACAATAATGAGTCTTTTGTTATGTATATGTTTAGCTGCCACTTCTGTGTTCCTGTTTTCACCATCTTCTTCACTTATGGAAACTTAGTGTGCACAGTGAAAGCGGTAAGAGACATGTACTTTAATCTAGTGTGATGTCTCTTAAGTGTAATTTTATCTTATGTACAGACTGTATATATCATACTTGTACTTGGCATTTGTGACTTACTTAAAATATTGATCCTGTTGCTGTATTGAATGTGAAATTAACAAAAAGAGCATCATACGAACAATAACTGATGATGACCTCATTTTCAGGCTGCAGCCCAGCAGCAGGACTCTGCATCCACCCAGAAAGCTGAGAAGGAAGTGACACGCATGTGCATTCTGATGGTGTTAGGCTTTCTCGTTGCCTGGACCCCATACGCAAGCTTTGCTGCATGGATCTTCTTCAACAAGGGAGCTGCCTTCTCAGCTACAGCCATGGCTGTCCCTGCCTTCTTCTCAAAGAGCTCCGCTTTGTTCAATCCTGTCATCTATGTGTTGATGAACAAACAGGTATGGTACCTGTACATACATGTAATAAACTGTTGATACGCCTTATGCCAGAGTGGTAAGCAGTTAAAAGGACACTGTAAGTGTTTATTAATGTATTTGTCAACACATTACTTTGCTTTGAAAAGTATATGGTGTTGAAAGTGTTAAAAAGTATTATTAATAAGTATTATGTTTTACAAGCAGGTTTAAAACTGTAAACGGTAAATGGGTTAAAAGTCATGACTCAAGGTCATCTTACTAGAATTCTTTCAAGGCTCTCAGCTTTATCTTAAAAAACACTTAATGTTTTAAATGAATTCAAAATATGCAGAGATTTTATATTATTACAACAGAAAAATGAAATTTTTTTTATTAATCAGTTACATGTCAGATGCTTCACAGGATGAATTATATTTGTTTTTAAATATATTAATGACCACTTACAGTGTCCAAAATGCTGTACATACTTCCAACCACATATAGTGTGTTATAAATCATATACTTATTTATATACTTCTAAACACTAAAAATGTTACCATTTTTTGTCATGTTTATTCAGTGTTGACTGATTTTTCATTTTCTCGTCATGCAATATACTGTGTGTGTGTGTTTTCAGTTCCGTAACTGCATGTTGAGCACTGTTGGAATGGGCGGTATGGTGGAGGATGAGACTTCAGTATCAACCAGCAAGACAGAAGTGTCCTCTGTTTCCTAAACACATCTCAACAACTCTAAAGAATTTTTCACACGGACTGACAACATTTCAATTGAAACCATTTTGTTACATTTAGTAGGTTCTCTAAGAAATACAGCACGTTCCTATAAAGTTACCAAAAAACACAGACATCAGGTACAGTGTGTGAAGCTCTTCTCTCTCAGCGACATTTCTTGTTGTCATATAAGGTGGAACATTATTGAAAGTAGCTCTGCTATTAAATCTAAAGAATTAACATCATAAAAATCATTAAAATGTACCAGCACTTATTTTGTTCTGCTTAATTGAAAATTTATTTTTTGAGGGCCAGAACTGATTGTCTTGGCCAATTGTATATATATTTTATAAATAAAATATCACATATCATGTTGGAAATGTAGGTAAATAAATGCATGCATTCAAAATGTGTCTGTTTCTTTGAACTCACCTTTTTATGAAACATGTGCACTTTAACAGTTTAATCCACCTGTTATTTTATTTGTGAAACAATTATTTTTAACACCAACCTTTTCTAGCTGTAGACAAAATAGAGGAAACACCTCTGCTCTTGTTTTACTCATAATTTGAGCATTTTAAGATTTGCATATTAGAATAAAAAAGCACCTATGAATTCATTAGAAAAAGCTACTCCAAGATAGTGTGTGACTTGTGTGTGGTTGTCTGCCTACATGTCATTAGTTGTGAAATGGACTGACAACCTGTTTAGATTGTATCCAACCTCTCACCCAGGGTGAGCTGGGATAGGCTCCAGATCCTATCCAAGGTTATGGATGAATAGATGAATTAATACAGTCTACACTAAATCATTCTGTCATTAAATTTGTCTTTATAGTGCACATTTTTTTTAGACAAAATGCTTAATAAAATTCATAAAAAAAATGAATAAATAAAAATACAGCCATTAATATTAAATGGTTAAAAAAACCAAACTGACATTGCTCTTTGTTTTTTAGATAACAAAATTAGTCACCTGTCAATGAAGACCTATATTAGTTGTTGGGTAATGTTAAGAAAAGACTGCACAGATAGTGCATGTGGAAATGTCTTGCTATCCATCAATGCACCATTACATAGACTTGAACATCCTCCAGCCTACATTAGTCTGAAAAAGGAAGAAGAAAAAAAAGAATAACTCACTGCTTTTTAAGATGCATACATTTAAAGGGCACCATCTATTCTTACAACTACCATTACGTACGTGTTTTTTTAAACTGCTTATTTTTGTCTCTAGGCGTCAGCTGCAGTGATGACTGAGGTGGAAGGTGAAAGGAAGTGTGAGACCTTTCTGCTGGTGCTCTTACAAAGTGTTATCCAGATAACTGGTATTTATTTAGCACTTAAATCCAACATTTCACAGTTTTTTTTTCTGACACAAAAGATAACCCTGAGCATGATTTACTATACATTTATTGGTCAGATGATGTCATCCAACTTAAATATGTACAGTCATAAATGTGTAACACAATAAAATGCCTGAAAATATTGTCTAATTTCCACAAAAGTGCTCACTGTGTGTTGAGCAGTTATATATTTATTGATATTAAATTCAATCAGAAGTAAAGATCTCTCATGCAATTTAAGGATAATGTTATTCTTATATTGACAGTGTCAGCCTTCATGTAAAATTTCTTGTATCATAAAAAGAATCAAAAAACAAGGGCAAAAAGGTTTTAGCATCTCAGGAATTCATAACATTAAAAAGAAACATTAAAATGTGTAAGGGGTCAGTTGTGTGATCCTTCGTACAGCAATTTAAAATTAGAATATTATTCCTTTTAGTTTAATTTTTTTAATCAAAGAGATAAATGTCACTTTGAGGTTTTACTTTTTCTCCAGATAAGATCTTTAATATTTTCAGTCTAAAGCACAACTGTTGGGACTGACTCTATAAGGAAAAAATAATCTTGTTGAGACTTTCATAACTTCACACCTTAACATGATAATTATCTCGTGTTAAGATGAATTACTGAGGCTTACCCAAAAGACTTATTCTCAATCCCCCTGTAATCCACTTTTTGAACAGTATAAAGCTGACACTTAGATCTGAGATCAGCTACAGAGGGGTTCAACATTGCATTGGGCAAACTAGACACGCTGCAAGTAAGAGAAGATGGAGAACGGCACGGAGGGCAAGAACTTCTACATCCCCATGAACAACAGGACGGGGCTTGTGAGGAGTCCTTTTCATTATCCACAGTACTACCTGGGGGATCCATGGCAATTCAAAATGCTTGCTGTCTACATGTTCTTCCTGATCTGCACTGGCTTCCCCATCAATGCTTTGACTCTTGTGGTCACAGCTCAGAACAAGAAGCTTCGGCAACCTCTTAACTTCATCCTGGTCAACCTGGCTGTGGCTGGACTGATCATGGTCTGCTTTGGGTTTACCATTACCTTCATCACCGCTATTAACGGCTATTTTATTTTCGGACCAATGGGTTGTGCCATTGAAGGGTTCATGGCTACTCTGGGAGGTAAATGTTCAATGTTACTGCATATTCGTACTTTGTCATAGAAAAATATTTCACAGTCCTTTAAATATTGTTACACTATTATAGACACGTTTCCTTTTCTTTTGCCATCTCACAGGCCAAATTGCTCTCTGGTCTCTGGTTGTCTTGGCTGTTGAGAGATACATTGTTGTCTGCAAACCAATGGGAAGCTTCAAGTTCACTGCAACTCACGCAGGAGTTGGAGTTTTTTTCACATGGATCATGGCTTTCTCTTGTGCTGCCCCCCCGCTGGGTGGCTGGTCCAGGTAATTCACATATTAAACATCTGCACCAATTCATTAAAGCTCTGAAGTATTCAGAGGACACTAAAGGAGGGGTTCACGTTGTTTGAAGTCGATATAAAACAGTACTCACCACAAGTACAGTGAAACAGGCTTTGGTCACTGTTACTCTTCGGCAAGAACAAACTGGCATCTAAGTGGTGTTTAAAGACAGGCTTGAAAAAATACGTACCCATCCTTTATTATAAAAAATATGTGAGTTAGCTTGATGTTACAAAAAAGAAAAGAAAGAATGAGAGCAAATTTTTTAAAAAACTTGAAATTCTGATGAACAAGCAAATTTAAACAATATGGTAGTTTAAGGACCATGATATTAGATGTAGATGTTTGGTGACATCACTCTTTTTTTTGTGAAAGGATGTTGACACTAATTAACTCAGACATTGTGCGTGAAAACAACCCCAAACCTCTAACAGCATTAAGACAAGAATTAATTCTGTAACTAATTATGGGGGGACTTTGGCGCTACTTGCAACAGTTACAGGTAGTCAGAGCCGTCACGTCAGGAAAAGAAATTGTTTTTAGTAAATAGTATATTAATGTTGTACATGGACTATGTACATCTTAATAACTCCTTTATGTTCTGTTTGGTAATTTAATCTCCAAAAATTAATTGTGTTTTATCAAACTCATGATGCATTTTTATGCAAGTTGACACTATTTCCCTCTGCATAGTAATGGAGTATAAGTATGAAGTAGCATTAAATGGACCTGTTTAAGTAAGGAATAAGTGTCTGTAATTCATACTTGAGCACTGTGCTCAAGTAAATATGCTTGCACTGCACACTGTTAGCAGGATCACTTCGGTATTTGCATTCAAAGAGAAAGAAGCAGTAGCTGCGTGATGGTGATGTAAACTCACCCTGACAGATGATAAACAAAACAAAAGTAGCACAGCTGAAATATTTTCCTGCTTCCAAAAAGCACAGTACACTTCCCAGATCTCATTCATTCTGAATGAGAAATGATTTTCTACTATCCCTCTCTGTTCTCACAAGGTATATTCCTGAGGGTCTGCAGTGCTCTTGTGGACCAGACTACTACACTCTGGCTCCAGGCTACAACAATGAATCATATGTCATGTACATGTTCATCTGCCACTTCTGTGTCCCAGTTGGCATCATCTTTTTCACCTATGGAAGCCTTGTACTGACAGTCAAAGCTGTAAGTCTTACATTCTTATCTTTAATACATTATGAAGTGAAATGTGATGTCTGTGTGTGATGACTGTCATCCACACATAAACTCCCCTGTAAGTTGACTTTATGGTACCTTATCATCACATTAATATATAAGTAATATGTCTTATGTTCTTCTCTACTGTAATGTGTCTTTAACTACCCAGAAAAGCATTGTATAAATCAGAATTATTGTTTTTTTAAAAATATATTTTCTTCTTATTAGAATGTTCTAATGTTAACATCTTTGCAAAAATAATGTAGCAGTTTCCTTTGTCACAGTGTGAAAAATAAAAGACTGCTCTTTATTGACTATTCAGTCTATTGGCCTATGGGGCTGCATTTTTAGAGCTTTAATTAACAATTGTCATCATCGGTTCATGAGATAATTATATTCTCAATCAATCTCAATCATCAGTGTGAGAAGTTGTTTTGCATTTATGTTCTAAATTATGCTTAGAGCTATTGTATGTAGGTCTAACTGACCTCATTCCTGGTCTTCTGTTCAACAAACTTCAGGCTGCAGCCCAGCAGCAGGACTCTGCATCCACCCAGAAAGCTGAGAAGGAAGTGACACGCATGTGCATCCTGATGGTGTTGGGCTTCCTCGTGGCCTGGACCCCATATGCCAGCTTTGCTGCGTGGATCTTTTTCAACAAGGGAGCTGCCTTCTCAGCTACAGCCATGGCTATCCCTGCCTTCTTCTCAAAGAGCTCCGCTTTGTTCAATCCTGTCATCTATGTGTTGATGAACAAACAGGTCAGTTTATTATTGCAGTTTAGCAACTAGTTACTGCAGAAACTGGTTCTGTTCAGGGACAGTACCTCTTAATGATAAGTCACCCTTTACGTTTATAAGTTGAAACTCTGGCTTATATTTCACTTATTAGAAATTAATGAGAACAACCTCTGTAACTGCAACCTCATAGAAAATCAGTTTCTCGCTTTCTAATAAGCCAATAGCAAAATTTAGTTATCAGTATGTAGAATTTTTAATAGTAAGCCACATCATGGCAACCCAAAATTTGGTGTTATTAATAGCTTATTACTGTGACTCATCAGAAAATGGTATTGGTCATTACGTTATCTTAAGTCCCACATCTGCTATTTATAAGCATTATATAATCATTTAATAGATTATTTGGTGTATAAATAGAAATCATTTAAACTATCCTTCAAGCTATATTACTATTAATATTATATTAGTTATATTATCCTTATTAGATAAGATCACATATTGTAAAGCACTTTTTAAAAGTTTTTATATTGTTTTTAAGAAATCATGTGCTTTTTCTAAAAGGGTTTTATATTATATTTGATATTATATTATAGATATATATATATGTTATTTGGTTAGTTGTTTTTATAATATATATTACATAATTTCAAATGAGAGTGTCATCTTATAACATTCATTATTACATTCCCATTTAAGTGGATAGGAAAACATTTTTTCACTGGCACTGTACATCTATAGAAACAAAAATGTATGTATAAATAACATTGTCTGGCATCTTACCTTTCATTTTCTCATTTTCAGTTCCGTAACTGCATGCTCTCTACAGTTGGAATGGGTGGTATGGTTGAAGATGAGACCTCAGTATCAACCAGCAAGACAGAGGTGTCCTCCGTCTCTTAAGAATAACTATACTTCTCCAGACATTCACCTTCCTGATGTCTTCCTGATTCTGAATGGCAATCTTCAAGTGGAAATAAGCAAATGGATACAGACAAATGATCTTTTCTGCAACAAATGGACATTAATTTCAGAATACATGCCAACTGCAACGCTAACCTTGCAAATCCTTTATTTTTGAGTGCGTGTCTTTGATAAAAACTTCCACATCATCTGAACCACAGCTGAAAAAGGATCAATCAAAAATAAGCTCGGAGACACAGCCTGATGTATTTTCTTGTAACAAATGTTGACGTAAGCAAATGTTTGTTATATGTCTGGATGGGTGAGTGTGAAAGAATCACTTTTGTGTATTCATGAAATGGAAAGGTTAGCATGTTTGTTAGCTTCCTTCATAATATCGTGTATATATTTTCTAAACAAAAAATGCGTAGATATTAAATGCATGCATGAAAAAACCTACTGGTGTTGCTGTTATTTTTAGTATTAAGAAATTTCATTCTTAAAACATTTTTGAGATTTGCACATATTGAATTTTAATTTTGATATGTCCTTTGTCTTTTGTGGTCCCACTTATCCTGTAACCAACCTATAGCCTCACTGATTTATATTCACTAAAAAGTAATAATTTTATTTCTTAAATAGTTTGCAAAGGGAAAAAAAGTACAGGAAATATGTTCAACTGCACAAGACTATTTAATAATTAGATAACTTAGTGAGTAAATAACAACAATAAGTTGGAGTACAATAAACAGAAGCAGTTTATAATGATGGATATGCAGCACATACTTTTTACTGTGAGATGACAATTCAACAGAAACTTCTTCATACCTAGAGTAACATGCTTATATTGCAATATTCATATTTAATCATGATATAGCAGATTTTCTGGAAAATCAATTAGCAACTTAAAGAGCTTAGTTGTATTCATGCAAAAATCAGTTACAGGTGATTTGATAATAAATAATAAACCAACAATAAACCTTTGTTTAAAGGATAGCTACCACAGTACAAATGATAGGACAAAATGACTCTTCCCAGTATATCTTGTCTTATCACCCACTCTGAGTTTATTTATTTAGTCCTTTCAGGGCATGACCAACTATAGAAAAAGAAAAAAAAAAAACAAACATTATTTGTGCAAGGAATTCAATGTGATCGAAAATTTCCAAATTGTTTTCCTTCAGAGTTGTGTCAATGGTACTACATTCCTCTCCAGGGAGATTAGGCACAATGAGACTTAAAGGATCAAGAAGCGGAGGAATACAGAGGCAAACATTTTAAAGAGTTAAAGACACAATGACAATTGCTTGGGAAACATAAAACATTAATAAAATAGCTGCACTGCACACAGTAAATGCAGGTCACATACATAAAAAGGCCAAGCAGAGGATTTACTATTGATGTGACATCAACAGTACATCCTCTCCTGGGCCACATGCAGGAGCTGGTGACCCACTTCTACTGTCACTGAGTCAGCTAATCTGCCCACCCACTAAGGTTTACTCACCTCCTGAGTAAAGACACAAGCAGGAAAAACCCTGGACATTTCAACTACTCTCCTGTGGTGGGCACTACAGTTCACTGTATACCACACTAACCAGACAGAGAGCTGCTTCAGCACTATGCTCACATTATGAACACTTACTCAGCCATGAGCCTTTGCTATGTGTTAACATTTACACTCTGAAAACATGATTATAACAAAATATGATCATAATATGCCCTAATGTAGGCATTTGTGCCTGTGCTCCTTCACTATGTTTGCACTGCAGTGGACTTACCACAATCCCCCATGGTGTAAACAATATACAATTAGATATAGTTTTATTTATCCCTAGAGAGAAATGAAGGGTTTATTAGTTGCTATTCATTAGTCTATTATTATTATTATTATTATTATTATTATTTGAAATTAAATGTTAATTAGTCTTCCTGTAGTCTAAAAAGACACTTTGTATGTAGTACTATGTACTAAACTGTTATGTTTCTTTGTGATTTTACATTATTTTTGCTTTTGTCCCTTCTTGTTTTTTTTTTTTGTTTGTTTTTCAGAATATTAGTCTCTGCTGTCTGGCAACATGTTTATAGTCACACTCCACTTGTTGGTCCCCCCAGTCTGTCTGACTGTCAGGAGTTCAGACTGTGAGCTTCAGGCATCTCATGTTACAAACTCAAACTTCAAAAATGTGTTTAACGTGCCATGTTATGTTGCTGTTGGGATCCCTAGATCAGATATATGGGCAGTGGTTGAAGGTAAGTAGTCTACATATCCTGGAGTAACAAGACTACTTAGCTCCTGTAGTCATTTTGAAGTAGCCTCTTAACACAGTACTTTTTATGCCACCTCTAATATGTTGAAATTTTTTACTTTTTATGCAATTCAGTTTGACGGCTGTAGCTACCTTGCCACTGTTACCCACCCTTTTTATACAAATATATGCTATGACAATAATAATGGATTGAAGTAAAGCCCAGTAGGGAAATAAACTACACTGTGCTGGCAGTATCTACGTCCTGCTGGACTAGTAGCTGACTTGTATTCAAGTCATGTCTTTTAATTTTTTAAATTTAATTCCATAACCTCTTGTTTGCGTCCCTTCCCAGATTTAGTTTTTTATATGGTAGGTTGAATGTGCTTGCATGCTTTATTTCTTTTTCATTTCTCTTCCTATGAGTATTATAGGCTGCAAGTAATAAATCACAATATTTTAATTTAAGTCCACTTGCAGAGGTTTTTCAAAAATAACATCCTACCTTGTTCTGCAGTTTAAAGCTTCATTAATTGGTGAGTAAAGCTGCTGCTACTGTTTTGACTTTTTGTCACTAATGAATGCCAAATACCATATAGATGGCTCACAAGCACTGACATTGAGGAACAACATTCAAACCCAGTCAACATTTTTACTGTATGTAAAAAGAAACTGGAGATTATCTTGTAATGGGATCAAACCAGCTGTAACACATGTCAGCATGTTGACGGTCAGTTCAGTACTATTACTATGTTTTTACATGAGATCTCAGTAGTTATGGCTCAGACCACACCCATCTTCAAACTCTGCTTTGATTTTGATTTCCAAAGTTTTAAGACTATACCTTGCATGACTGAGATACTGTTGCATTTGAATGCTATGCAATTCTACTGCAAATTGTTTCATCAGTCAATTGTCACCACTATCATGTAAACACATTTGTCTGGATATAAGGCCAATAAGACCTGTAACACTACAGTGTTTTTATCTCAGCTCTTTTCCTTGTAAACTGGATTAACCTGATCTGGCTTTACCACACTCCTTTTTGTCTCAGCATTGTCAGGTAACCCCAGTGACATGAGAGACAAGACAAGACCACTGCCTCCTGTTGGTGCTAGTGCCCTCTGCAGACCAGATGCAGAAGCATGTGTTAGGGCAGCCTGAGGCAGCGATGAGGCAAAGCTGCAATTTCCAATAAATCAAGACCTTTTGAGGTTGCAACTTGATAGTACTGGATGTCAGTTTTTAAAGTCATATGTGTGAAATCAACGCAATATGTCAACACATTTTCATGCATGCATTTATTTATCTATGCTATTTTTTTATATATATACAATGTTTACAATTCATGATGACCATCTTAACAAGTGACAAAAAAAGAATTTTACATTATATATAGTTGCTCATTTTGAAAATAGAGTACAAAATGTGGTCCCACTGATGTAAAAAATAAGATATAAGTGAGATATAAGCTCAAACATCTCAGGGATATCTGTGCCTAGGGAAGTCAAAATGAGCATCCATATACATGTGTTCACAGATCTCACCAGTATTTGCATTGATTTTGAATTCACATTGATTTTCAACATCCTTCAAACGAAAGGTGAAAAAATGCAGTTCATGAGTTTGTTCCTGGAGCCATTCATCACTGGTCAAGTAGTTCAGATGTCCCTGAACTTCACTCAGTCCACATTGAGGATTATTCCAGATTAAAGAGACAGTAAAAAGCAAAATGTCCAGGTGAATGAAAATGTCTCTATGTTTAAGAGACAGAGGACACTTCTGTCTTGCTGGTAGAAACTGAGGTCTCATCCTCCACCATGCCACCCATTCCAATAGTGCTCAGCATGCAGTTACGGAACTGGAAAAGGAAAAAAAGATCTTAAAATATCAAGCATAATGTTCATCGTGGTGGAGTTAAACACAGAAAAATGCAGGTAAGAGGATTTTTACAGCAACTAACCTGTTTGTTCATCAGCACATAGATCAAAGGGTTGTACAGGGCTGAGCTCTTTGCAAAGAAGGCGGGGATGGATGCAGTCAGGGCAGTGAAAGCAGCTCCCTTGTTCATGAAGATCCAGCCTGCAAAAGTGGCATATGGCACCCAAGCTACCAAGAAGCCAAAGACCATCAGGATGCACATACGTGTCACTTCCCTTTCAGCCTTCTGGGTGGATTCTGACTCCTGCTGCTGGGCTGCAGCCTGAATTGTTTGGTCAAATAAAAGACAAATAAGAATGTGATAAGTTCATTAAATAAATTCTTCTACAACCTATACATTTTGCACTGATAACTACAAGAAGCTAAGAACATGCCTCTATGATGTTGGAACTTAATTTTTACTTACAGCTTTGACTGTCATCACAAGGCTTCCATAAGTGAAGAAGATGATGAAGACAGGAACAAAGAAGTGGACGACAAACATATATATGACATATGATTCGTTGTTGAAGCCTGGGGCCAGGGTGTAGTAGTCAGGTCCGCAGGAGCACTGCATGCCCTCAGGAAGGTACCTGTGTGAGATTGAAGACAAGAAAATGATGAAGACAATTCAATTCAACATTTGCCCCCTGCATCTACAGCAAGAACATGATGACTGACAGAATAACTGGCTTTAAAATGCAAAGCCCAGTTCCACTAAAATTAAAGATTTAAAAAAATATATCACCTGGACCAGCCAAAAAGAGGGGGAGCGGCACATGCAGCAGCCATGATCCAGGTGAAAAGGACTCCAGCTCCTGCGTGAGTTCCAGTGAATTTGAAGCTTCCCATGGGTTTGCAGACAACAATGTATCTCTCAACAGCCAGGACAACCAAAGACCACAGAGCAACTTCACCTGTAGAGAAAAATGGGACAAAAGAGATGTTATTTATTGAAATTGTGCACTAGGGAACCAAATAGAAAGCACACATTCTTCTATAATTCCTGAAAGGGCTTATGTTTATTTCTCACCTCCCAGTGTGGCCATGAATCCCTCAATAGCGCAGAAAGTGGCTCCAAGGATAAAGTAGCCATTAAAAGCAGAGGTGATGGTGATGGTGAATCCGAAGCAACACATGATGAGTCCAGCCACAGCCAGGTTGACCAGGATGTAGTTGAGAGGCTGCTGGAGTTTCTTGTTCTGAAAAGTTACCAGCAATGTCAGACCGTTGATGGGAGTTCCAGTGCAGATCAGGAAGAACATGTAGAAAGCTAGAAGTTTGTACACCATGGGGTCCACCATGTAAAACTGTGGGTATTCAAAAGGACTTCTAACAATCCCAGTCCTGTTGGACATGGGGATGTAGAAGTTCTTGCCCTCTGTGCCATTGGGCTCAATTCCTCCTTCCCACACCATTTTCGTTTGTCTGTTGTTCTGTTGAGATTCTTCACCTAAAGAACTCAGTAGTGCTGGTGGACACGAGACTCAGAGGTGCACGGTGTGATTTTTATACCTCACCACTAACCCTATTGTCAAATTGCCAAAATGAGATTACAGGATTGTGAGGTAGTACACAAGGTGAAAGAGGCCAGTAATTAATCCTAACACCCCGGATAGAGAGGCTAGGGCCCAAAGTGATTTGCTCCACTTTCCTGGTCCAGAGGAATTATTGAAATCCTGATTAATGAATAGTAATTAAGTCAACATCTTTTGGCACATTATTTACTGTCAATTTATTCTACTCAAGAATGAGTATGAAATTTTGAAATTAGTTTTTTAATAATCCTCTATTTTGAGAATGATGTTTGTATTGATCAGTTTGTTTTGAACATGGACCAATGAAAAAAGAAGAAAAAAAGTATTGATACAATAGATAATGCTTTTCAGAATGCTGTACTTGAAGAGCAAATGCCTGTGTGTTCTCATGTGACCTGCGCATGTGATGGGCTAAAGGGAAAAAAACCCACTCGCTTATCAGTTTTATTAAATCCAATACTACAGTGAGGAGAGCTTCTTTCTTTTCTTTCTTTAATTTGTTGATTTTCTAAATGCAAACATTTTTACTATCAGCATCCTTCTCCCAAAGAAGTAACTCTGGGTGTCTTTATCCTGATTGGATTAACCTCGGTGCTTCACCTGCAGTAGCCTGGCTGTGATGTAGCAAAGCTTACTGTCACAGGATGGAAGGAAAATGTCGGCTCAAGACTTATCTAATTTGTTATCGTCTTTGTACCATAGCAACTCTACCATTGGACAAGAACATCCAGTATTTGTATAATAATGCCTTCCGTTAACTTGAGGAGGGTTTATTCTTAAAAATGGATAATCACTGACCCAACTGTCAGATTTAGCCACATCTATGGTAGTGAGCTGCAGATAGAAGACACAGTTCATCATTACTGCTCCCATTATCACTACCACTAAACTAATGTTGGGTTTTATTTGTTTCATTACGTTTTTGGCTTGTTTATTTTGTTTGTTTTCTTATTTCGTATTTTGTTAAATGTAGGATATTTGGTTGTTGTTAAATGTAGTCTTTTTGTTTGATTTAACTTTTTACCTATTAAATCTAATTTTCTATTAAATGTAGGGGTCTGTTTGTTCAATATCACTTTTCATTTGTTAAATGTAGTTTTTTGTTAAATGTAATTGCCTGTTGAATGCAGTTTTTTAGTAAATATAAGGGTCTGCTTGTTAATGTAAGTTTAATGTAGTTTTTTGGTAAATGTATAAGGTTTTCTGCATCACCATTTCTTTGTCTGTATCACCTTATAATGGTACTTGAAAAAATATGTGATTCAAAATTGATTGATCTGAAATGTTTAGTAACTAAACCAATGATACTGATTATCTGACCTCAACAGAAACCAAAAAAAACAAAAAAAACAGAATTGCAAATAACGCCCTTCAGACTTATCACACTCAAGGTGTCTCAGGTGGCACCCTCATTATCACCTTACAAATTAAGTGGAGGAATTAGAGCACCATCCGGGGTTAAGAACATTAACAAATTATTTCTACTTACCTCATCCATCCTGAAATCTAATTTTGCTAACTTGAGACTGCCACCATTTATAAAATAGCCTAAGACTCTTAAAGTAATGAGGGATTCTGCACATCCACAAACAGGCTCATTGTATCCGTCCACTTACTCCAGAGGTTGCTGGCATTGACATCCACATTATCATGTCCAGCAGGACTGTGAGTGTGAGGTCTTTTTTTTGAATAGCCACAGTTTTATTTGACTGATTGTGGTACATTTTTACATATTTATCCTGATCTTAAATGGAATCCCATCAGTGATCTGCCGCTGTATCAGGACTACGAAGCTCATGCAACCTCTTAACTGTACTCTGGTGAACACGGCCATGGTTGAACTGATGAAGAGTTGCTTTGGATTCACCATCACCATCACACCTACTAAACTATCCGTGTTATCGAGGGATTCATGGTCATACTTGGAGGTAAAGTGCTAATTAACATTTTCTCTGGGCTATTATAACATATTGCAGCCTATGATTCAGCAGATAGTTTTTCTGTGTTTGAAATGTAGGTGGTTATCAGAATTTAATGGTTTTATTGTGTCATAACAAGTGAGTTTTTCTCTTTTGCTCACTCAGTCGTTTGATGAGCAGACATTTGTGTGTGTTTGGGGCAACTAAAGAACGCCTACAAGTGGACTGCCAATTCTTGTGCGTACTATGAAATAGAATCCTGTTTGCACTATTGGCTGATGCTATGTATAGGCCCATCCATCCCTCCACTAGCTATACCACTTATCCGTCATGGTTGCAGAGGGCTTGTGCCAATCCAAGCTGACATTGGGCAAGGGCGGGGAACAACCTGGACCGGTTGCTAGTCTATCGCAGGGCCAACATACACAATTTTAAATTCCCCAGTTAGCCTAAACGTGCGTGTCTTTGGACTGTGGGAGGAAGCAGGACTACCCAGAGTGAACGCGTGAAGTCACAGGGAGAAGATACAAACTTCACACAGAAAGACCCCAGATTTGAAGCACTTACTTCAAGACAAGCCTCAGGTTCACTGCAAATTATGCAAGAGCCGACACTGTCTTCCACTACAGGACTATTTATTAATGGAATTAAATATCACATAGTTTATTTTTTTTAAATTGAGAAAAAAAAAGACCAAAATAGCTACTTTAGTACTTTAACACAATATTTGTTAACCTAGATCAAAGTAGTTATCTATGACATTGCCATAAGCACTTATGAAAGGCTAACTCTGAAACTATTTGCTGCAACTCTCTCACTGATGTGGGAAGAGGAGATAGAGAGAGAGAGATGGGGGGGGGCTGCAGGATCAGGACATGGAGAGCTCCACAGTACTGACATCATTACAGAGTTATTACTCAAACTGTGGCAGAGTGATTTATACTCAGCACTAAGTTGAACATCCTCCAGTTTTATCAAGTACGGTACTGGTGACAGGGAAACTTTAAGTGCAGAAAAAGTTCTTTCAATGGGTTTTTATTGTATCTTTTAAAGCTTTCGTGAATTTTCTATAAAACTCATTTAGTAAAGACCTTTGTGTGAGCACCTATCAATGAATAAAGTGCATAATGATTCAGATTAACATGTTAGTTGCTCCTCCTGTCCTCTTTGCAAAGAGCTCAGATCAGTATAATCATTTTTTATCTATGTACAGGGACAAACATGTTGCATCTTTAACAAAAACTTATATTGAAAGCTGCCAAGACTGCTGAACTAAAAGGTCTTTTTTCAAATACAAAAACTCACACCAATAAACGCATACTGTTCATATTTAACACTGCTGTCAGCATTTGAACAATCTGATGTTTATAACTTTTTGGAGTGAAATAATCCTTAATCTGTAAACCACTGTTCCTCTTTGTTTTAAAATAAGTAATAGTATTTCATAAAGTCTCCTTCTCACTGTCTGCAATTGGATCCAATCCCCCATATATAGTTTTTTATCAGTTATGACAGAATTTCAGCTGTTTATCTATATTGAAGGCCTTTAGTCAGCCCTGGACATTTTCTTTCCATCTGATTTTGTGTTGTTGTGTATATGGATTGATTCTAAATGTTTTACTTGAGGGGACAACATGGAAATGGCCCAGAAGTGAGTGGAACTTTTTAAAAGACTGAAATTAATAGACTTAGGAGCCCTGCTTGACCTCACGGGCAGATCGTCTTTGCAGGGATTGTCAGACTCAAGCTGTGGTTTTAACCCTGACATGAAGTATCCATAAAGCCAGGGGATTAACCGAGTGTCTGTAACCTTATGGCTTTTGTAGAAGGATGTCATCCAGAAATCATCAATATTTTTTTTTTTTAATCCTACTACACAATATTTAAAAAATCTATATAATGGCACGACTGATGATATATACAAGTTCTTTGGTCTGTCATTACACACATTAGTTACATTTATTTCAAGTGATTAGCACCAGGTAGCAGACACATGATCAAACAGACAGCGTTATTATAAAAACTTAAAAATATTTTGAGGACAGCTTCACTGTAACCTAGTGGTGGAAACCAACTAAGTACATTTACTGAAATATGAATTTTAAGTACTATACTTTTACTATACTTGAGTATTTATATTTTGTGTACTTTATACTTTTGATTCCATTACATTTAACAGCAACTTTAGTTACTGTAGAGATTAAATGCCATACAGGCCTTTATCATATGAATACCCTTTAATCCACTGCTGTATCTAATAGTGTTAGTCAAATTTAGTAGATGTAGTACAGACCTCTCTTAATTGTAACCTATCATGTCAAATAATAATTTATTTGGTGATTATGTTTTGTATTTCTGTACAGAAAACTAGTTACTGAAGTATATAAAATAACTAAGTTATTTAAGAATTATTTAAAGAGTAAAAAAAAAAAATGTGCCTCTAAATGGTGGAGGAATATAAGTAGGCTAAAGCAGCCGAATTATATCGGCCTATTCAAGTAGCTAAAAACTGAACACAATAGACTCTTTTCATTCTTGATGGTTCTTGCCAGAGGACTGCACGATTGTGTAGTCTATTCCATGTCCTGTGTTAAACTATGCTGTGCTGTGGGTATTAACAGGAGAGTCTGTCGAGGAACACAAGCTGAGCATGTAGACTTTACTCATAAGCTGTAAATGCTGTGCTGTGGGTAATTTGAAGTGGATCTGCAACCAACTCCAGTTGCCCTGGAATCCATCCTTCTTGTTCAATGATAACCTGGATAACTGCAAATCTTCACAGGCATGATTGTGTGATTGATTAATGTTTTTATTAAACAAAACTAAGCTGGTAATTATTATCTGGATCTGCACCTAATTGTGCAGTCATAGATCTCAATGCTATTAATAACTCAGATTGTTCACCTTTACAGTTACAAAGGCATTATTTCCTGTAAACTGGTGAAGATTTTTAGGAAAGTGAATTAAAGTAAAGATAAAAAATTCTGCATCTGCCCAATTACTTAGATCCTTTCTCTCTACAGGTGAAGTTGCTCTGTGGTCTTTGGTTGTCCTGGCTGTTGAGATTATCATTATCTGCAAACCCATGGGAAGCAGATAACACATTCACTGGATCTCATGCAGGAGCTCGAGCCCTTTTCACCTGGATCATGGTTGCTGCATATGGCTGGACCAGGTGATTTTTTTTTTTTATTTGTAGTTTTAGGGTAGCAGTTACAAATGGGTCACACATGCATATATATATATACTATAGTAGATTTTATTTCATAAACTCACCACATGCTTATTTGTCTTTTCTTTGACCAAACACTTCAGTCGTCCACTTCTTTGTTCCTGTCTTCATCATCTTCTTCACTTATGGAAGCCTTTTGATGACAGTCAAAGCTGTAAGTAAAAATTAAGTTCCAACATCATAGAGGCATGTTCTTAGCTTCTTGTAGTTATCAGTGCAAAATGTATAGGTTGTAGAAGAATTTATTTAATGTACTCATCACATTCTTATTTGTCTTTTATTTGACCAAACAATTCAGGCTGCAGCCCAGCAGCAGGAGTCAGAATCCACCCAGAAGGCTGAAAGGGAAGTGACACATATGTGCATCCTGATGGTCTTTGGCTTCTTGGTAGCTTGGGTGCCATATGCCACTTTTGCAGGCTGGATCTTCATGAACAAGGGAGCTGCTTTCACTGCCCTGACTGCATCTAAAGAGCTCAGCCCTGTACAGACCTGTGATCTATGAACAAACAGGTTAGCTTAGTATATTTTCTCAATTATAGTGTTTTCTTTTTCTTCTTTATTCAGTCCTGCATGGTGCGGAGTTTCTGACTATGCTGTCTTTGTTTTTCTTTTCAGTTCTGTAACTGCATACTGGGCAGTATTGAAATCAGTGGCGTGGTGGAGGATGAGACTTGAGTTTCCATAAGCAAGACAGAAGTGTCTTAATAATGATGACATCCTCAAATCTGTAGACACTGTATTTACTGATTTCTTGCCAATAATAAAAGACCCCATGAAGTCTTGAACTTGCCAAATTGATAATGGATATGATGAATGGAGTCTGGACCAAACACACCAAGGAATTCTATCTAATCTGTTAATATGTATAAATGATGAGGGTATGAAAATGCATTTCCTGTGGAGGAATCTTGTATGACATTTGTATGTTTGTGTATGTGCAAGAGCCTGTGAGTGTGTGGGTGACCTATGACTCACTGTACAGCTTGTGATGACACACAAAACACAAAATCTCTCAAGTCAAACTGTAAACCTGCTGAAATGTGACAACACTCTCTGTTATGATGAGTGTGTCATCACACATGGGATATTATCGTGTAATTATTTTTCATATATTATGAAAAAAAAAACAAAGCATGGAGAAGATAATAAATACATGTATGAAAAGTAACTGTTGTGCTGTTGTGTTCATTTAAGACTGAAATTTACAGTTTGTTGTCACATAATGTTTATAAACCAAAGTAAAAATTCATATAATTGATGTGAAGGACATTTTTAAACTTAATTATCAGTCTTAATATATGACACACAATATTATGAGTTTATATTCAACTTTTCCCATAAATTTACAGCATTTACCTCAAAGGTTTTCATAACCAGTACAACAAAAAAAAAATCTCACCCTTTGAGTGAAACCCGTCAAAACACTTTACCGGAAACACTTCAGGGTCAGCTATTCATAATATAATTATGTCCCTCTTCAGCTGCTCCTTTCTGTAAATACTCAAATTTGTCTATGTGTTTGTGGGTCTGTCAATGAGGTGCAAAAAGCAAAAAGCTTTCAAAGAAGCCCTTCAAAGAATTGCTGCTAGACTATTTAGCCCTGGTAGATTCACAGCACTCATTTTACCGTAAATGTTTTGCTTTTTTTGTTATTCTTTGTAACGTGAACATAAAATGAACATTAAAACAACAGTGGATTCCTACAGTAGAAAAGTGAGAAAGGGACCCAGATTTTTTGATACAAGAATTTCATGAATTTTATTTTAGCACACTGGAAAAAAAAACAGAAACCATTTGATACTTTGATATTAAAGGCCTGCTTTGAACATCACAATAACTTAGAAAATTAAAAAATGAACTTAATTATCTGTGTGGTTGAAGACAATCTCATGGAAGGGAACGCATCACTTCATCTCAGGGTGAAGGTATGACTTTGAATTTCCTCTGACTATGCAGCCAAAATATAAATTTAGATGAACATAAATGAGAGACCCTATGTTGACTGAGCATCTTCAAGTATTATGACATAAAGTGCTATTTCAGATCACAGCCAAGTGCCAAATTCAAGTACAGTTTACCAGTAAATGTGCCATAACATGAATAATGATGTGATGTGTGAGTGTTTTTGTCTACTGGCAAAGGTAATGTATTTATTTTTTATTTTAAAAGTTAAGTTGAATCTGAACATTATAGATAAATTAATAATAATAATCTTAATAATGAACTAACAATAATTAACTATGGTAATGAGCCCACCTCCACTGCAGACTGCATACTTCTGAGGATCATATGTTATTAATATGTGAAATAAAGAAATCCATCAGCAGGTGAAATTCTGGTTCAAAGTGTCTGTGTGGTCCGCAATGAATATGATCTTTCTCATCTTACAGTAAAAGAGAGCTAATGGAGAAGCAAGGTTCGTGTGACAACGTAGAGAGACACTGTTATCACTGCAGTGGTCTGAGCAGGACACATGAGCTGTGAGAATCCTGTAGCCCATAGATGACGTGTGTGCATTTGTTGCAATGTTATGCCTCCCCCTTGAGGTTGCAGTCATTTCAGACAACTCTGACATCTACAGGGCAGCACCCCATAGTATATGGTTTGAGACAAGCAAAAACTGTGTAATTGGAGACTCACACAAAATTTAAAGGATATAAACTGTGGCAAATGTGAAAATAAAAATCCTGAAAGCAAATGCAATTAGACAGTTTAAACAATTAAAGCAGCAGAATCCTCAGAAGCTTTCAGTTACTGTTACAAGGCAGGTGGATGATGCCCCCTGCAGGTGCTCACCAAGAAGTTAAAAAATTTGCCCAATATGTCCCACATTGTGCATAAATAAAATTTCACAAGACCCTGCACAATAGAGAATGCCCTGCATGTTGTGCAGGGCATTAACCAACAATAAATGTTACACACCAGTCTATAACATGTTTCAGCTCAGAAGGGATTAATTACATGTAAATACACCCTTCTTCTATATCCAATAGGCCATCTATCTCATGATGTAGCCCTTTATTTCCTGCTGATAACCTGACCCTAATTGTCATGCTGTGGGCACACACACTGTAATTTTCTTCAAAGAGCCTGCTCTGGACACCTGCATGTGCTTAGTCTCTCTGTCAGGGGGCCGGCAGAGACAAGAGTCGCCTCTCTTTGTTCTAATTGCTCGGATCAGATAGGAGGAGCTGCATACAGAGGTCTTAATGACAAACTTGGCATGTACTGAATATATTTCCAGGCCGTGAGGAAGCCTGGAAGAAGGCAACGGTTCTGCTGCCTGCAAGTGGATAAGCTTCCATAATAATCTGTACTGATGAGATAGTATATTGATATTATTATTATTATTATTATTATTATTATTATTATTATTATTATTATTATTATTATTATTATTATCAATATTGTTGTTGTTATTGTTGTTGTGACACATTAACCAGTGCAAGTAACCGCCAGTTTAAAAAAAAAAGGTTCAAAGCCTTGTGGCTTTTTCACAGACAGCAAGGAAGGAGGAGACAAGGAAGTGATTCCTCTTTTAGGATAGACAAACATGCATTAGGTGTCACATGGTACTCTGTTGCCATATTATTTTTGCTCCTTAGATATTGGTAGTACTCTCACCATAACCCTCATGAACTGAACATTGTGTGTAAAGTTGAGCCAATATATAAATAAGGTAATTACTTGTTCAAGGTACCACAACTCTTTGTTCAAAGTCAAAATCATCAACAACTTTTCATTCATGTATTATTATAATTACTGTATTTAATTTCTGACCTTATTTTTATTAAACTTAAAACCTGATGAGCACATGTACACAGATCTAACTCACTGCCATCAACAGATTTCAAATTCAGATTGTACGGAGTGGTAAGAGGTTTTAGGTATTAGTAGCCTATTATGTTAACTCTCTTAAACAGGATGAAACTGACACAGAGATTATCCCTTCAGCCTTTGCAGCTGAGATAATCCTGATACACAGTATGTAACGTGCTTTAATGTCTGCACTGGTATCTCCATGACAGTGAATAATCATTAGTGAGTCCGTATACAGACTTCCCACATTTTTTTCACGGTATTTCCTCTGCCCTGTTTCTCTCATATAAGAGAGGAGACTCTCACAACCCTCGTCAGACCAGAAAAACCATGGAAACAGCGGCCCCACAGTGAATATGCTCACTTTGATATCAGTTATTAAAAACCTGAGCATTACTAAAAAAGTTTGCAGAACAAGACAAGTAAAACAGCAAACTAAATTTGATACGTGAACTGATCTTATACACCCAAGTATCCTACACCCTCAAATCTGCTCTCATTTTGAATTGTATTTCATGAATCTTATACAAATAATATGCATTTGTGAAATTATAGCTTTAATGAACAGTGTAGTGCAAAGGGCTATGACAAAAGGAGTGAGATGGAATATATGCAACCAATACACTTTAACGTATTGTACATCCAAATTATGCATCTTAGTTTTTTTTAGTAAGAACATAGAATTATTCCACTTTGACACAAGTATAATAAATGTGACTATACATGTATTTACAGGAAAACAGATATAAAATAATTACAAAAACTAATAGTATATTTAATGTTCAACTGAAATAGCATCCATTGTCCATTCAAAATCAACTTTAAAAAGAATGGAAAAACAAAGACACTAAGGAAACCACATTAATTCTAATATTAGAAAATCCAACAGCAATGACAAAGGGAATAAAAGATGCAATCAAACATGAAATATTTATAGACAGAAGATAGACAGCACATTCACTGGATATATTTCAGTAAATTTATATAAGTTAAAATTATATATAAGTAATTTTGCATTTACTTACCACTAGACTCAAACTCTAAATCTATACTACAGCAACTACATCACCAACTTAGAATTATGTTGTTAATGTTTAAAACCAACAATGAGTGAATGGGAACTTTATACCATACTTCAATACACGCTCTAAATATATGGAAAATGTGATGCAGAAATAAGCTATCACAGCTAAAGTTTGCAGTTAAAATATTTCATGCTGTCTCTTGTCATGTTGCAACAACTCTGCTATTGTTGCTTCTGGCATATTTAATGGTCAATCACAATAATTGTTATTTGTAGTCATACAAACATTGATGTATTTCACCAGTGTGGAAACTTAAATTTGAGCTTAAAAACAACCCATTTTTTCTTTGTTGCATACAACTACTTGATGTTGTGTTGTTTCATCATATTACAGCATCCTATCACATCACATCAAAACCAGTATGGTTATTTACAAGGGTGTGTTGCATTTATTGTGTGTTACTAACACAAAGTAATGTTATTGCAAATTATATTTAACATTTTTCCAGTGTAAATATTATGTTCATTACCTTCATATTGCTAAACACAGATATATAAAGTTTTGATATAATTAATGTTCTGCCTGGCAAAAACATTGTGGACTGGCTAAAATACACCAAAAATAGTTATTACATTATGAACACTGTATATTTACTTTTAATTTTAAATTTAGTTCTTAATTAGTTAGGTTGAAAATGATAATGTTACATATTTTATTCCATTCATTGTAGTCATGCAAGAATGTCAAACACCAAGTCAAAATCATATCTCATTGACAAATATCATTGGCCCCTGTGAAGCCCCTTTATTTTCCCTGTCACAAATGACTGGTTTACCAAGATATGTCTGTGGTAAACTGAAGCCCACATGAGACTGGTTGAGGCTTGCTTGCCTCTGGACCTGCTGACCAAATTCCCCCTTTGACTGTTTGAAACTGTCTTGTCTGGATGATTGAGGACCAAAACTCTCCTCTGGTTGTTCGAAGCTGCTCTCACTGTAGAGCCGCTGTCGCATTTCACTCGACCGTTTCCCAGAAGCACTCCTGGTCGGGTATCTCTGACCTGTCTTGTACCAGCCTGTCTCTTTGAAGACAAACCAGATATTTCCAACCCAGAGGATTACATTAACAAAACCAAAAACCTGGAGACAGAAGACGGACATTGGTGAATGGTTTGTTTTATCCAGTTTTGTCTTTGTCAGTGCTTCATTTGTTGCCTACCTACCGCAGATGTATTAAGACGTGACCAAAGAGGCTCCTGGGTAGCTGTACACTTGTTTTCCTGAGCTCTGCAGGATGAGATCAGCAGAAGCACCTGTGTTGGGTTTGTGGCTGCCTTGATATCGGAAAGAGTTTTGGCCCAACAACAACTGCTGGCCAGCCACATGAAGGAGAAGATGATTGTGACAAGAAAATCCTGCCAGGTACAGAAGAGTAGAAGAAAGATAAAGGGAGAGGTTCACACACAAGATAGTCAGTGTCATTTCCATGTGTTTCATGTCATACAGACATGATATACCACAGTTTATTGTATCGAAAGGTCAAAAATTAAGAGGAGGAAGGACAAACTCATTCACCACAAGTGGGCCTCTGTTGTTCTTCAGGTACTTATTCTGGTAGAAGACGTAGACAACGGTTGCCAGCAGAGAGTAGAGGAAAGCAAAAACACCCACAGTCACGAAAAACTGAGCAGCTGAAGAAAAATCGCCATCCAGGAAAATAATCTCCTCTCTTTTTGCCTCGCACAAGGAAGCTTTGAAATGTACTTGTTGTAACCTACAAGACAAAAAGAGGAGTTTAACAGTTAATAATAAAAGAAAAACTGGTTGTAAAGGAGACTGGATCTCTGTGAAACATGTCACTTTAGCTGCCAATTGTTCACTGGCACTTTGAGAGCACTTTCATCAAGCAAGGCCATGGCTAAATGGCATGGTTCAAGCTTAAAACAATAGAGAAATACAGAAGAAAGAATATAACTATCCCATAACGTTGTTGTTAATTTGATGTTGCATACAAAGGGACAGATAGAGTTACAAGACTCACAAAGAGCTTGCCAAATTGCCAGCTACGAACAACCTGAAATACTGTACATTTAAATGCAAGAAATACATTTTAAATGGTATTGGCACTAAGTTGAACAAGACTGTGTTAACTGACATTGTTTTGTTTCTTATATCATTGTGATAAATGAAGGAAAATTGCCAGACACTTATTTAAATACAGCTACATACTCCACTCAAGAGCCATTCTCGCATTTTTTCAGAAACTTATGGTATTTTTGGACAAATGTAATTCTATTTATACTGGTTTCCACTGAACTAACAAACAAACACCAAGTGTCAAGCCAGCTGAAGTGTTAATTAGACACTTGGCCATCACTTGAATGCTCTGCAGCATGGAGGATGGGGGTGGTTGGTCACACTGTTGCACAACTGCGCCACAGTACCACCAAGTTGCCACAGTACCACCAATCAAATGCACAGCAGACTCAAATGAAATGGTAATCATGGCCAATTTCATCTGGATGGACTGAAGTTCATCAAACCAGCCCTTAAATCCAATAAAGTGGAATCAAATGTATGAAATGTGAAGCAGTTCTTTAAAGACAGCAATAAGATTAAAACATACTTTATATGTCATCATAAACATTCATAAAAACCTTTTGTTTGTGCAGTGTTTTTATTTTTGTGTATTTGTATGAGAAATTTCCTACTGAAATAAAATGTAATTATTATGGATGACTGCATTCTGTGTTTCCACTGTGGATACTGAAAATAAATTATTTTCTATCATGTAGAAAGAGGTGCACACTTCACTTAAAATAGCAACAAATCTGAGACAGAGAGCTATTGTTTTTTCATCTTACAGAAAGTAGTCTGAGATGGTTGTACAGTATGCACAGATGCAGTACATGCAGGTCTGCAGAGGTAAAAATTTAACAAGACACCATTTTCTGTTGCCTACCAGCTTTTCTTAGGATCTCCAGCCCAATACATCAAGTTGCAGCCATGTGTTGCAGGTAATATGTAGTAGTAAGTTATGGTCAAGTCTTGAATGAAAGGACTTCAGGTACAGTTTTGTCTAATGATGCAGTGAAATGTTTCATATTCTTGGTTCTGAAATTGAACCATTTTCCTCCTCAGCTGTCCAGCTTTGTGACCTTAAATTGGACGAGCTTCAAGAGAGAATAGCTCCTCTCTACTGAACCTGACAACATGATGAACTGCAAATGTGCAATTTTTAAATCTTCTTCTTTCACTTTTCTGAAATTGGCACCAATGATTACAAGGGACATGTCTGGGTGGGTAGAAACCATAAATTTGTGTGTCTAACACAATCTTCACCCCTTGTCAGTCATATGACATTTTATTCAAACTTTTAAGGATTAAATTATTACATTAAAATAAAGTTATTTTATAGTTAGTTAATATATGTTGTCTTATTAATTAAATTAATATTTTGGAAAAGTTTATTATCTGACAAGATCAAAGGTCAGAAGTAAAAATAATTTATATTATGGGAGTTTACCTGAAAGGATAAGCAAAATCAATGTCGATGCTGAGGTTAGTCCTCCTGTCTGCACAGTCCACTTTAACCTGGAGATGACCATTGTATCCTCCACATGTTGCAAAAGCACAGATGGCAAAAATCTATGAAAACAAACAAAAATAAGCCATTGATCACCATTAAATGATAATTCACACATTTATTTAAATTTAGTCTCAGTTCTGCAAGTGGTTTTCTGTATAATGCATAGTTGTCAATAAATTACAGGATAGATTATTAAGATTTATAATTGGTTTGAAAGCAAAACCTGAATAATTTAAAGGTCGGAAGACAACTAACAGAGCTGCTTACTGTGCCCTGGAGGGTGGCCACAGCAGTGCAGTGAGATTCAATGCACAAGCCTCTCTATCTTTTTGTCTTTATAGCTGTTGTACCATAAAATCTGAATATTACTCACTTTCAGAATATTAATTTTAAGAATTAGAGATGTGACTCTGTGTTAACTACTAGTAATAGCTTTTCTTTACTTTTGAACAGATGCCACATGTTGCATCGACAAACTGCAATGGTGGCATTTCATGAAGACCTCTTTCTATGAGTAAATCATAAAATGATTAAATCAATTAAAAACATTATCAAAATCCCACTTGATTGCTATTCATACAATGTCACATTCATTATTAGGGGAAATGAAGCAGGGTTAATTCAAATCAAAATAAGTCAACAGAAAAAGAAAAAAAAAAACAAAACAACAATGATGACACTAGAGAAATTAAACTTACCGGAGCAAATATAACCATACACATTTAAAAATCACGAAGCTCAAGTCGAAGTCCACACAGCGTCGACAGCTTTTGTCACCAGGCTGAAATGCCACTGATGTAGACAAGAGAAAAGAGTGACTCTTCCAGCAGGGGGAGGGCTGACAGGAGATATCATCCCTAAGGAGGAGTCTGAGACTTTCTCTAACTCAACATTTACTGGCAAACAAACTGTGAATACCATAATCAAGTACAAATACAGTTTTATGTACTTTATATTTGTATTGCACTAAGTAGCACATTCATTCATCCTCTTTGTGTTCACACAATTGTTATTCTTAGACAAACTCATCTCAATGTATGATTTCCTAAAAAAGGCTACATCAGAAACATGAAACAAATCAAAGTATCTGCGACTCAATTTTCTGTATATTTATTATTTCCCTAACCCAACACTTAAGTGGTGGCTAGACAGAGTTGATCTTAATACAGCAAACCAGTGAACTTGTGAAACTGGGTTTACTGTGTGCTGGAAATGCAGAAAGTCAGCAAGAAAAAAAATTAAACAACAAATGAACTGCTTCTGTCGTCCTGAACTCAGAAATGTTTTTGTGGGTCTAAGATAATGTGAGGCAATCAATTTAATTTATTTCAATATACAACTCTAAGCAAGTCATTTCCTCACCAAACCTGTGTTGCCATGGTAACTAAAGTGTAACCTAAAATGCTCTTATACTGCGTTACAAATGCTTTTATGCTGTATTCTGATTTCTATAACAGTACAATTATCTTCCCTTTTGTTAATGTTTATTAAAACAAAAAAACAACTTATTTAAACAATTGAACATCTTATGTAATAGGATTCATTTTTGTCACTGTTATGGATGTAGATTCAGACTTTTGTTAAATTCATAACTCTGTGGTTGCTTAAAAACACCTGCTGCTTTGACTGTGTTCCATATGCAGCTGCATCAATATAATAAGAAAAAATATAATTGACATGTATTGCAAACTTAGGTCTGATGAATATAGGGAGTGTGTTTTTTAATGTCACAGACAATGACAACATACATTAGAAATATTTAATTGTTTGATCGGTGTTTCAAACTTTGCACATGGTAAAATAAATGTGAAGCAGGCCAGCCTACTCATGGCTGCGTGCCAAATATTCTTGCAGTGGACCAGCCATAAATATAATCATATGATTTCAAATAATGTGTGTGGCAAGATGTAGTCACCTCTAAAAACAAACTTCAAAAGCTGATTGATTTAAAAATATATACAGCTCAATATTATAAAATATAATTGCATATGATTTGGAGTAATGGGTGCTTTAATTATATCTTATATTTGAATGATCAACTGATGATGATTTGCACAAACACAAAAAGGATTCTGCTGACCTCTTATGGCAGCAAATCTCCATTACAATTTCTTCAACAAAAAAATGAATTCAAGGTTGTGCACATTATTGAATGGCATAAATAATGTAGTGCACTGCAATTTGTATTTATTTTGTAGACACACTTTTAAAAATAAAGTTTATAATTTTGCTTATGAAGACAAAGCAAAGGAGGCAAAGATCTATTAAAATAGGATGAAAGCAGTAATTAACCAGAAAGGGAATTAGTAGTCTGACAAAAAAAGTCAAAATCTCAAAAACATAAATATGTCTGATTTGTTTGTTACATCAAGATCAAGATTATTACTTTTAAAATTCTAAATTAGGATTACTAGATTGTTTCCAGCAAAAAATATGTTAATAGGTTTTTCCCTGGACTGCACTCCATCTTTCCACTAAGTTTGATATGAAGTGGTGGAGCAATTTTTGTGTAATAACAAAAACAAAACAAAAAAACAAAACAAACAAACTAGCAAATATACAAACAAACAAACCTCCTTGGTGGAGGTAATAAAGGGTACAAATGAGAAGCACACAGATCCAATTAACTTTATTCTTTATTAACAGTAAGGGGAGTGTTTTACACTCCCCTTACTGTTAATTACCCTACACCTACATGAGTTTAAAAAAAATGGTCAGCAGTAGGAACATTTGTCATCCATGTGGCTATGGGGAAGACTTTAACTTAAAGCTGCTGTAGATTTGGAATTAGCAAGAAGACAAGTTAAAAAATATCTTGATGATCTTGACTTTATTAATTACTGGGATATATCAGGAGTATATAGGTAGTAAATGGACCAATTTGAAAGTAATACAACAATAAGATTAGCGGCCAGTTTCCAATTAAAAACATGAAAACAATGGCTTGAAAATCATTAGAAGTCTGTCCTGAGAAGATTTTTTAAGGGACTTCGATTACCTTGTTCCCTCAGGCAGGTTTTTCATGTTAATGGAAAAATATATACCTAATGCAGGGACATGAAGACAGAAGTCATAAGCAGTCCTTTGAAAACCATTTGATACAAGCCAAAAGGTGATGAAGAACATTAAACTGAAAACTGCAGCCGTCTAAAAGAGAAGAGATGAATACCTGACAGTCATCCAGTTTGTCCAAGATAAAAACAGTTCTTTGTAGCCCTCAGCTGAGCAAAATAGTATTTGTTTCTTTTGCACAAATAATGAATCCTAAAATTAGGTGTGAAACCTGTCCAGGTCAAGGATTATAGTGTAATACAGAGTATATTGTTCGTGAATCCATTTAGGTAACAGAGGAGATCCAGTAAAATTTCTTATTTTTTTATTTGGATTTCACATACAAATGTTTTTGTGCCGAAAATCATTTAGAAATATGAAACGTAACTAGTAATTTTAATGTTGTAACTGTGGTGAAGCAAAAAGTAAAATATTTCCCTTTGAAATGTAGTGACATATAAAGGAATATTAAATTGGTGTAGGTGTACATGGTGTAATTAGCTTACCTCAAAATTTTAATACCATACTTGAATAAATGTACTTAATTTCTGTCTAGTACATAAACCAGGCAGATAGTAAATACTGTGCACTATCAAATAGGGAGGTGATTTGAAAAATTACCAACCAGACAATGCAGGCCACGCCTGAGGATCTAAAAACCCAGCTATGGCCTGAAAAAGGTCAGTGCAGGTTTAACTAATGTGATTAGTTAAAAATGTGTTAGGAAAATTGCATTACTAGAACACAGCTTTAATTAAGATGGGCCATTAGGTCATTTGCTGGGTGACATATAGAGAAGCCATGGATCAAAATCTAGTTTAAAGCGCTATACTATCTATAGTATCTTACATGCTACAGAGGACACAAATCAAGCATCAGTCTAGTCAGAGTGCTGGACTGCATTAGATAATAAGAGATGCGATTAATACTGATTCCAGTTCCATAACTTTAACCAATGCTGATACTCTTAGAGTTGATATATCTGCCTTTAAAACTGACACCGGAGCAGAAACTACATTTTGTCACTCCATAGCTGATACATTATATCCTTCGACTCACTAGGAAATTGAAGCTGACACAGTAAACATACATGTATGCAGTAGGTGTGTGGGTAGGGGGTCAGTAGGTAGGGTCTTGCCCCAAACCCCTCACAGGCTATGATCATATCTTTGTGCATATGTTTATTCAATTTCCTGTTGTGACTAAAAATAGATGTTTTGGTCAATTTCATAGAACAAAATGAAAAAAATAATGGTGTTAATCTGAAAGACACACATTTGCTGTGTAGTTTATTTCATCTGCCTCCATCTGAGATTTTAATCTCATTAGAAATATAGCCAAACATTTACTTTGTAGCCTTGATTATTAAATTACTTTAACTGTTCTTTGATTATTCAGCCAAAAGAGGGCAGTACTTAGCTGTGTTGATTGAGAGGAAGAGCTGAAACGCTGCAATCGTGAGCACGTCTTACTTTCTCACTGGATTTGATCTTCCCTCCCTCTGCAAAATGCAGTTGACCGACGTGTCTGTCGTATGTGCAATAAATTAAATACACAGCGACCTATGGATTGTTGTGCCCACTGATTGGATGAATGGAGAACCCTGTGCTGGTCTAACAGCTGTAGGGTTTTTTCATCATGTTAAAGTGGTGAGGCTCCAGCCTCTCGCTGCATTATTAATGACCCTTTTTCTGGCATCATCTTCTCTCTCTACCCTGAAAACTGTGAGAGGAAGAGAGGAGCATAAATGTGGTGGTTTTCAACTGTGGAGGCCTCTACCTGTCACTAAGCAAAAACACATACAGCACACACTAAGGAAATGCACTATCTAGCAATAGTTGATACAGTTTTCATTATTTTCTCACTGAGAAAACGTCCACAAGAAATCATAATTGATTTGTTTGTTTAATTATGAAATTATGAAAAGGACCCTGACATGATGCAGAATCTATAAACGTGAACAGGTTTTATAGTGTAAGAAAAGGGACGTCAAGGCAAATCTGAAACAGATTGAACCAGGAGACTATATGTGCTCTTTTGGACCTGCTGGGATGTCACTCCAAATTTACATCAGGATTAATGTCAAAGACGGAGCATGAAAAATATTATGATTATGTTTTCTATTTTTTACCAGTTGGGAAAAAAAGGGACATTATGTTATGTAATAGGATTTTTAGAGATTGATAATTTCTTGTGATGAATGTATTAAATTCTCCTTACTCCTTTGCTCCTAAAAGCCAATTTCTATTCTATTTCAATATATATACATATACATACACATACACACACACACACACACACATATATATATATATATATATATATATATATATATAGCCTAAGTATCATCTTAGGCTATAGTATTTCCGGGTGTGAAGCCATCTCTGAGATGACTATAGTAGCAGCAATGCTGACACTGACCCTATTCCATCAATCTCACATTAAAAACGCTCCAAGCATTTAAATATTTCAAAGCACTCCTTAGCTAAAGCCAGAGAAGCTCTGAACCTCTGTGTGTGTGTGTGTGTGTGTGTGTGTGAGTCTTTAAAATGTTTTTAAAATGTGGTTAAACTTAGAGTTTATGGCCAGTGACTAAACAAACTCAAAGTCAGAGAACTGATACACAATGAGGTGATGTAAATCTCTTACTGCAAAAATAATCCAACATTCCCTTACCTCACTTACACTCTTCAAGAATATACACTGAATAAAATTAACATAGTCTGTATACATAGAGACGGAGAAAGAATTTATAGAGTGAGAAGTGAGACAGAGCAGTCAGGAATATATCTTTGTACAGTTATTCTGTGATGTTTCAGTTTGGCAACACTGACCTTTGTGTCACTGTGTGATTTACATATGTTGGCTGTGCCAACTCTCCAAAGACATGACAGAAACTAATGCAGGAACACATGAACACTTTAAAGCACAAAACACAACTCTGGTATGTGTTTGAAGGTTCTATTTTGTGAGGTTATTAGGATTTCACACTTTCCTTTGACCAGGTCTTGTATTCTTTATGGTTTTAAATTGCTTTGTGATGTTTAAGCAATAAAATATAAAAGCCATTTGGAGACAGAACAAATGAATGAAGAGATTGTTAAAAAGATGTTCAGAGATGTGATGATAAAGTCAGACTGGTCCCCATAGATCATGACTGCAATTAATAATGAATATCTAGGGTAGGGTCAAGGGAAGTTCAAATGATTCCTCTAATCTGCCGATGGTAGTCAGATCTACAATAGTGGAATAGCTCAGTATTAGCAGTTAATTTAATTTCTCCAGGTTGAACCTATAGGCTTCAACTGGGAATTTATACAAGGTTTATTTTTGTTCCATTTTCCAATTTATTTGACAGATATGTTGATATTGTCTTGCCTATAAATTAACTGGTCATGTGACTAGATATCACATGACATTTTATTAAAAGGACATATCTTTAAATTTACATAAATATTAAGGCTCAGAATTAATTCTTGATCTTGACAACCTTTAATAATCTCTGATGCCCATTTAGCAGACATTCAAAAGCTTTCAATTATATGACATGATGTTCATCAGCAGATGAGTTTGTTCATATTTCCTGAAACTGGTGATGTTGAAAAGCACTTTTAAATGGCTTTCATTAATATTAATATTGTTTAGACGTCTATTAGACATTGTTTTGGTTTTCCAGCCCAAAGCCACACTGTTTGGTTACTCTAAACACTAATTAATTCCCAGCCCTAACCATTCCTTAACATGAACCACATGTTTATTATTGTAACCATGATGACAGAGCCATTCTAACCCACCTTAGCCTTAATAGAATTTTTATTTTAACCCAAAATAAGATTGTTACCGTGAGCAAACTAAACATTTTGTTGTTAATTTCAAGGAGACAAATTACTGATTTGCTTGTGAACATAGTGGAGCATTTAGCAGCTAGAGTCAGATATTTCCCTCAGGAGTTTGTGGAAACAAAAATGGATGTAAAAGGACATTGGGTATTAGGCTTACCTGTGTCTGGTGAACTGAAGCAATACTCCAAATTAATAATAATTATACTCAATATTTTCTCTGTGTAAATAGAAAATTATTTGCTAACAAGTTTGCCTGTTAGCAAAGCTGGTTTCTACTGTGCTCAAGGGGCCACTATATCTGTCGGTTTTAATATGGTTAAAAGTTTGACCTTGGAAACGGCCGGAGAAAACAATCTCACCCTGAAGTCCATTTAGCAGCTTGTCTGGAGCTTTTAAACATATCACATAACATTCATCATGAGCAGTTAGTGTGTTTTGTTCAAAAATGGACTTTAAACCCCAAATGGGTGAACTCCATCAGTTGATGAGAACCATGCGATGTGATGAAATGGCAGGTCTAAGTAGATGTTGTCAGATTGTTTTCTAAACCTCATGAACATTAATGTAACAAAGGGAATCCACCACAAAATGAAGTGATCGACGTTCGCCTAAGAGTGAAGCCACTCCAGCTGTTGTCACATGACAAAACTTGTTTTTTTCTCCACACTGGCCTTTGTGTTGCAGTACCCTGAAGAACATCAACATTTAATGTGTACACTCTCTAGTTGAAGTAGAGGAGCACAGCAGAGCACATCAGTCAATTATTAATGTTTAAAAGGTTTGGAGAGTTCTGTAGCTGAGGTTAGTGCGAGACTTCTCCCAGGGATGCCAGGAGTGGGCAAAGGGAACTGAAGGGTGTCAGTCTGCTAACTCCCTCACCCAGTGGGAACTGAAGGTGGCTTGTTGACAGCATAACCAGCTGAGGTCTTCGGGGAACAAAGGCAAACTTCATGCTGAGAATCCACAGGCCTTGTGAGTCAAAACTAAAGAACTAACATTCGATACCAAGTCAAGGCAACAGGAGAGCCTCTAGAATAAAATCGGGGCTGAGGAGTCCTTGAAAGCATGGTAACCTGCAGGGAATTTGCTGGTCAGACGCATAAGGAACATCTGGAGTAGCAGCTAGTCAGTCCAGCTGTCAGATTCAATTTAATCTCAGAGGTGAAATATGCAGACCTGCTCATCCTCTGTGCATGCTGAGCTCACAGTATAAAGACTGTGATGGGCATGATGCTACTGTAAGAAGTCTGAGTGTGGGGGAGGCGAGCACAATGCAGGGTCAGAGAGGTGTTATTGGTAGAAAAGATGAGTTTTGCAAGAAAAATAACAGTGAACAGAAATGCCAAGATAGCTGCATTCAGAATGGCACAGATTTAAAAGGCCATAATCTATAAAGATCTAATCAAATCATTGGTGAGTTTTGGTTACATTTTCACTGAGACTAGGTCAACAAAACACAATATAGATAATAGACAGCTCGACGCACAGATTTTAAACTCAGGCAACTAAATGGAATTGAATACCAGCATTCAATGTTGCAGACAAAATACAGGCTGTGAATTATGTTAAAATGTTTAGATGGATCACTGCCAATAATTGATTAATTGATCTCACGTGTAACTATTTTTACAGACAGGTCAGGAGAGGCAAGAGAGGAATGGTTCCAAATCTGGATTGCAGACACTCATAGGAGTTGAAAAATAAATCTAAAGGGTTGGGGAATAATAAACAAGACAGGACAAAAGACAAAAATATTTCTGTCACACAAATGATCTTTATTTTTTCCAACTCATCAGCAAGGGAGTTGCTGTGTGATAATCAACTAATGATCTCCTATAGTGTCTCCGTACTCTGAGCATTAGGAAAGCAGAGGGCAGTTAGGTATTTGGGGTAAGATGCTTCCATATAAATGCATCCTTACAATAATGTAGGGTATTTGTTCCTCACATGTCTCTGCAGACAAAATCTGTTGCAGCGTATCTTTGTCACCTCTTTGTCCTCACAAACAGATACATAATTTGTGTAGAAAAATTACTTGTTGGACTATAGTGTAAGATTATATGGAACCAGTTCTTTACAGGCTGCGCTGGAAAGGTTTGAAGGTCACCTGACCACTTTATTGTATAGTAGATACATATCATACACGAAGCTGGCTTTATTATCACATTTATATGAATACGCCACAATTTGATCAAGTCAGAGGTTACTGCACAGTCTACAGGATTGTGTTTAACACCGCATGTTGGACGTTTTGTATTTGACCAGATACAGTTGAACACCTGATCGTTTAGTCAAGTTTAAAAAAAAAAAAAAAAAAAAACTCAGTAATTGTTAGATAAAGAGCTTGTGTGACTGCAGCCTGATTCAATTTCCTGACAATGGATACCAGCACATGCTGCAACAATCAATTTCTCGAGCCTACAGGCTGAGAGCGAGCAGCTGAGTCTCTGTGGCTACCCCACCCTTCAGCGGCGCACAGCGCGGGGCGGCTCGGCGGCCATTCTGAAATCTTTACACCTGCTCATCTGCGTCCCGTGCGGTGCACATAAACGAGTAATGCTCCCCATTTCGGTGACAATATCAGAGGGATCCTGTGGCAGCCATCTTAGGTGTACTACCACTGGAGGACGATATGATGAGCTACAGTAAAGGGCGCATCCTTCACTCTGCTCTGGCTACGGGTTCAGGACCATGGCCAGCTCCCGGCGCCTGCGACCCGGACCTGGCAGGCAGGGAGAGGGCGCTTTCACCAAAAGTAAAAAAAAAAAGAAAAAGAAAAGAAAGAATCTCATCTGTATAATACCCCCCCCACACACACACACACACACCGTGCCCCATCCCCACCGCTCCGCCTTCTCACCTCCCCCTCTCACATCCGCAGCAGTGGCTGGCCAATAAAATAGAGAAAATACGTAAGCATCGACGAGTGCTCGGCGCAGGCGGAGAAAGCCCAGTGTGAAGCAGACTCAGCCTCCTCCAGCACCACTGCTGACATCCCTCAGCGAGCGGCTACAACCAGGGCCTATCCCCGTCTTGACACATTTATAAATCCATTCATCCTCAATATTACATCTAGGCACGGATTCGACAGCGGCACAGCCAACGGCAGGGGACGACAGTAAAACCCTCACTCAGTAGGTCAGGTTATTTGTAGGGGCGCATCACCTCCCGAGAAAGATGTTAGATCCGTCGTCCAGCGAGGAAGAATCTGATGGGATAGTGGAGGAGGAAAGCAAAGAGGCGATGGCACCCCAGGCCGGATCCCGCATCTCTCCGAGCAGGACCAGCGAGAGCTCGGGTGGACTTGCGCCCAGCAGCAGCCGCAGCAGTGCCCGTCCGACCAGCCCGAGCCCGTCAGCCGCCAGCGAGGAGAAGGAGGACCTGGAGAAGCTGCAGAGGGAGGAAGAGGAGCGTAAAAAGAAGCTGCAGTTGTATGTTTTTGTGATGCGATGCATCGCTTATCCATTCAATGCAAAACAGCCCACAGATATGGCCAGGCGACAGCAGAAGGTAAGGGCCGTCGGTGCAAAGGCATAATTAATCACCACATGCTGACGAAATGCCCCCTTTCATATCTCAGATGTTCTCTTTGATGACCTACATAAGCTAGAACACAGAGGGGGTTTGGCCACTAGGCCTATCCAATAGCGCACGGATTCAGCACAGTCCCAGTGAAACCACTGTTTGTTTTTTGACGCAAAATGTAGAAATCCTCGGAGCATGACAGGAGCACATAAAGGCGCTTCGAGCTCTGGATAGTGGAAGGACACATGGTAGCCCACTGCAGAGCTGCAGACTGAGTGCAGCCCATGTTCCTCCACTATACTCCAGCTCGCAAGTGAGATCAATCCCAGAGCCCAGCAAGCCCATTAAGTGGAAGGGCGTTCAGGAGGTGGTGGATGGCGATTTAAAACAGCACGGTGTCATTGTCGTTGTTGGCCCACATCTTCCAAAAAAAGTCCCGCTTCCCATTTAATATGCAGCTGTATGTTGCACTATGTCCTGCCTTTTTGGCCGATACCCAATTCCAACCCGTTTGCGCCATCACTTATCCTGTCAATTTGGCCTCCCAAGGTGACTTTTGGGCACAGACCTCTTGAGGAGGGTTGCTCAATAGCCTTTCTCTTCTGCAGATGAGCCAGGCTCCTCTCCTGTTTTGCAGTAAATTAATTGCATGAACATTTTTCTATGTGCACACATTTGATCTTTTACTTCAATTTTCTGAAGAATTTAAAGAAGGTCCCGCGTTTGAAATTTATATAAGTTACTGTAATAGACAAGGCCCACACCCTGGTTTCACTCTGCTGCTGTGTTGCTCCATTGATGAAAGGTGAAGCCAGTTTTGGGTCACCATGTCCTTAGTGTCAAAGTCGCCATGCGCAGGCCTTACTGTACTAAAGGAATGCTGAATCGATTGTTAATCAGGACAATGGCCACAGTTTAATGCCCTTGTTTTGTGCCCTTAACTGTCAAAACAGGAAATAGACCATCTAGTGTTTGTACTCCAAGACTGCCACACAAGTTGGCTGTCATTTATTGAATGAATGTATACAGTGATGGGCATGTTTCCATATTTCATGTAGGCTTACCGTCCCATTGTGAAAACACTGATCATCCTGTGGCCCATAGAGACAGTAGTATTGGTTTCTTGGAGCTCACCTCACAAAGCATGAGTTGCGCGCAGTGTGGTTCAGTGGACCTACAGAAGATTCATCCAGCTCAGTTAATCTAAGGTTGATCATGTGTCACTTACACAAGGAAACACTGTAAGTGACACAAAATTGGGCTTGTGATTGTTTTTTTTTTTTTTTTGTTTTGTTTTGTTTTCAACCTGCAGACAGTTTGTCTTCCTCTGGACACAGTTTTTGCCATATGGTCTGTATTTTCTGCTGACTCATGCACAAGAGCATGTGGGAGGCATAAATAAGGCTTCCATCTATTTGTTTGTTTGTGGTCCTGTTCAGCATGGGTTACTGATAGTCTAATGCCTCCTTAGTAATACACTTTCATATCTGGTTGTGCAGGCAGCCACAATCCTCTGTTGTGGGTGAGTGAATATCTGGACAAGCAATCCTGTGCTTGCCGTCGGATCACAATATCAAAGTGTGTCTGTCTGTCTACAGACTGCATTTAGATTTTCACTTGGTCCAACTTGGCATTTTTTGGAATAAACTAGTCTCTCCAGGAAAAATTCTACACATAGTGCAACATTAAATGGCAATTTAGTGTTTTTTAATATACCATAGCAAATGTAATTGCTTATTTTACATCGGCACTGAAAAACAATAGTTAATTACACAGAAACATTTAACAACAGAGAGCAATAAAATCTAAGATGATTATTTTCTGGCAGTTTTGTGCACTTATAGTGACATGACATTGTGCAGTAATTGTCATTTCACTGTTATTTAACTCCATTCCATCCCTGTGTGGGTATGAAAAACATAATAAAGACAGAACATCGTTCCAATATCTTTTCTGTAGATTCCTCTCACCTCCTGTGAATGTGGGCTCCTCAGATGTCCAAAAACAATAATCTATTAAGGAAATTCCTCATAGCGTTGACTACACAATCTAATATGTAGCCTTTTACAATTTTGGCTATTATAGATTAGTCACAGAAATATGATGAAGCAATTTCTGTAATGAAAAGACTTAAAGGCCTCAGAAAAACATGTGGAGCAGCTCCATGATAATCCGTTATTAGAAGCTCTGGCACACAAACAGCGGTGATGGGCTATCACAGAGAAACAGACCAGGCTGCAGAGTATGCAAGCTTCACTGCTGCTTCTTGAAATGTATTGCTATAACCTTGTGAATGGGTAACACAATAGTACAGTAACAGGCAGTCGCTTCCTTTTGAGGGGTGAGGGAAATATTTTTTCCTTCAGATGTCTTCACTTGCAGCAGCATTTTTAATTGGTGACATGGTGGCTTCTGACACATTGGTCCCCTCCCTAAGAATATTCTATAAGTAACTTATTGAAGTTATTGACAGACATAGACTTTATATGTAGAATACATACATATATCTTGGTGAAATATTCCTGCTTGGAGCACTGCCATGAAATTTATCACTGACATTCACGGTCTCCAGAGGATGAAACCTGCTGAGTTTGATGATTCCTTGACTTTTGCTTAGTGCCACCAGAAGGTCAGAGTTTTTATTCATTTCCAGCAAAATCCCCCAGCGTCTGTTTAGTCCCAGTAGTTGTATCCTAACAGCTTCAGAGATCCCCTGACCTTTCCTCTGGTGCCACTATGAGCTTCATATTCAGGGTTTTGTGTGAAATATCGCAACATTCTGGACGCATTGTTATAAAATTTGGTGCATCCATTTATTACCTGCTCAGGATGAATTGTAATAATTTCAGTGATCTCTAGAGTCATCACCAGGCCAAAATTTTAGCTTGTTGAAAGCTTTGGTTTGTGATCAAAAACTTTAATATGTGTCTAGTGCTAAAACTGTGACCATGGCAAATAACATTAACATAACATACTGATGCAGGTCAGTATGTTAATGTTATCACCGAATGTTTTAGCATGCTAACATTAGCAGCTACCTTAAACCACTGACCCTGGCCCTGCGTAGTCTTGTTCAGTAATAAGAACAAGTAAAAATGTGAATAATAAATTAAAGCCCTCACGTCAAACAGTTATAAAGACTCAAATATTCGCAATCAAACTGCCAAAATGAAATAGGATAAATCCATCCTCTACAGTGTTTGTACTTTGCAGATCTTCGCACTGTCTCAGTTTGAGAATTCTATTCAATTAGAAAGTGTGGTGCTCCAAAGATCATTAGACCTAATCAACACATCTGCAGGCAGGTTTGTTTAATAGAGCTACCCTTGGCTCAGATTTGTAATACTATACATTATGATGTTGATACTCTGAGGGTAAAAACTGTGCAGCAAGCTTTGTAATATGAATGTAAATTAGACTGAAAGTAAAATTGAAATTAGTGATGACGTTAACCCCTTTCAAAGGAATTTTGTTGTCCCATTGTGGGCTGGTTATACATGAGTTTTATTTGATTTTCTTACAAAAAGACATATTAGCCTTTTAATGAATGCAAAAACAATTACATTTGATAATGACATGGCATCTTTTGAGTAGACCTGTCCCTACCCAATAAGGACAATGATACTGAGTGGTGGCATAACTGTTATTAACTGTAATTTGCCATTTGTGTTGGTAAAAGGGGGAAAATGTTGGAAAAATAATATGACGAGATAATTAATATGTGAATGAAAGTCAGTAATTCGATTGTGAAAGCTTGTAGTGCATTGGTTTGGACACCAGAAAAACAGACAAGAGACACTGAAGCTCTATGGAAGAGCTGAAGAAGCTGTCATACCTACAAGGTCACATTTGAACATTTTTACTCAATCTTCGCCGATGAGATTTGTTTTGTTGATGAATGTGATACTATGATATGGGTCAATAATTCAGGTGTCTGTGGCATTTGAGCTGGTGGATAATGGACAGATAATGCAGAAACACATGGATGGAAACCAGTAGAAGGAACTGAGAGAAGAGAGAGGTGAAACCAACGTCATTGTAAAATTAACAACATTAAAAAATTTATAGGAACACACACAAACTGGTGTACATGCAGTAGGTATCTTCAGAAGCAACTAACATATGGTCTGCATGGTTTTAAAACTCATAATGCATATAGATTTGTATCTCTCACGTCACTGGAGGATGTATTGTCCACTCTTTCATTTTCAAAATTGTCTTTGAGTGATGAGCACATAGATACAGAGAACTGATGTTGAGCTGCTCAAGCTCATTATGTTCTTGAAACACACTTTTCATGTGGACAAAAGAAAGCAGCAGTAAATGGAGAGCTGATGTATGGCACTGAAATCATTTGCATTATTACGTAAGATCTTTATATGGTGTTCTGCCTGAAAAAAGGCATCCTTCAAGTATAACTGAAGCTTCGCAGTTGGTGTCAAAGTCAAAGCTTTGAGTTAACAATAAAACATGCCAATTAGTGTTTGAAAGCTGGTGCTGAAAACTGTTTGTCTCTCTCATTACTTAGCAGATGTTTTAGCAACACTCGTATTGAAAAATAAAGGTGTTCATCAACGGTAAAGATATGAAAGTGCATTTAAAAGGGGTGACAGCTGAAAAGCAGCAGGCGAAATACCCCCTCACCCACAATCTGTGTAGATGTGTGTAACATATCTCCATTTCACAAATTAAACATCTCTGTCTGCATACATCCAAAAGGGAAAGCTCAGATCCTATTTGTCGGAATATTAACAGCATCTCCTCCCAAAGGTTTCACTACTTTGAAAGCAGCAATCACAGCCACGATCAAATTGACTCATATTTGAATAATCCAGTAGTGTGACTTGATAAAAGGTACACAGGGCAGTCATGTACTCACAGACGTGGCTACAGAAATGTAAATGTTACAGCAAAGAGTTTCTGTATCTGGATGTGCAGGATTTTATGTTTGAAGCAAGCCTAAGGGATTACGCCTTGCAAAAGGCAAAGTTGTATCTCTGATCTGGCTTGAAAGCAACATAGTTGTTTCTCCAGTACAGCATGTACTAGTTAATTATAGTAGAACCTACATGTCCCCATATAGTCTAATTTTGTCGGCCGCCAAAAGCAGCATCTTAGTTTGGGTAGACAAATGTTAACCATCTACAGTTATATTCATTCAACCTTAATCCTGGTGGCAAAACACAAGATGATCCCTAATTTTTTTAAGGATTCAGCACTTGGACGTGAAGCAGAATTGTCTGCAGAATCTGCAGGACTCCTCATGTTTTTTTTTTGTTGTTGTTGTTGAAGATATAATCCCTGCTCCCAATGCTGCACATTAGTCATACTCAGAAAAAAATGGAACATGAAATGTGGCTTGATCAAAGTGGACATGAGGCATCAGCAGCCATGTTTGGCAGCACAAGTGCAAAATGCAGATTGTTTTTATTATGATTGTTAAAATTATAATAAGATTCTGAAGGACCTAAAATTATAATTAGAGCTGCAACAAACTATCATCCCCATCATAGTCAGATTTTCCTGAATACAATGATTTATATTATTATTAATTATTAAAATAGTTGTCGAGTAATTGTCAGTTAATTGACTAATTGATTACCAGACTCATTGTTTCAGTGCTAATCAAAAGGCTGCTGGGAAGAAAAAAACATTTCATTGGAATTGTGCCAAAAGAAAACGTCTGGGGTCCAGATTTACTTTCTGTCAGATGTTGATATCAACACTGCAATGATTAAAATATTTATACTCACATAGGAGCAACCTCAAATAGATCCATGTGTCCTCTACATGCTTGTGCTTGAACGATACCAGCAACTACTCAAACTATGGAGTTAAGCCAAAGCATATTCCAGTTAATTCAGCTAGTGTCACCATTTTCCTGTCTCTGCAAACTTTCATAATCACATTCTTACACTCATAATTAAGAGAAAGGTCTTATAAAGTATGGAATTTGTACAAAAAAAAACTAAATTCTCTTTGATGACTACAATGTGCGACTGTACGTCATCACACTTTAGAAATGCCTCGAGTGTTGAAAGTGAAGGCAGGAAGCTGCCGGTGGTCGCACATGTGAAAGGCTGCTTCAAATGGGAAATTACTGGACTAGGAAAAGAAAAAGTGTATAAAGACAGAGAGAGAGAGAGAGAGAGAGAGAGAGAGATTAGTAGTGGTGATTTTCCACATGAAAGAAAGAGACAAAGACATAGAAGAGCTATAGCCCGATCATTACTGCTCGCCTCTGGTAAACCTTACTTTGAATCTCACTGAGGTATAAAGAAAGCAACAACAACAGCCTGAAGTAGACATGATGATATACACCAAGCAGACACTTAAGGTTTCTCTCATGAGTGTTACATGTTTCTATGCCACCCTGTTGAGAGTCGTCACAGCACCACTCGACTCCTGTCAAATACCAAATCTAAATCTGTCTGAGGGCCTCTGCTTTTTGCTCAAAATCATAGCTGTGAATGAGCATTATCATCCATATACAGTACCAACGAAAAAAGACAATAATCATCTGAATAAGAGCTAACAAAGCAAAACAAAACAAAGCTGAAAACATAGGTAAATTAACTTTCACCTTAAATATTTAAGTTGCACCTCTTGTATTATTAATACTACAAAACATGTTCTGGTTTTTAAAACCCAACCCTTAAATATTGCTGTCTGCTTTGTTACCCGTAACACCAATAAATATTTGTGAAACCCTGTTCCTCTGTGTCTCCTCTATAATATTCAAAAGTGTTACGAAACGCCAAAATAAACAGCCTGTTGGTCTGATTAATGTAATCTGTGTGATCTATCTTCACTACATCTCTAAGACTCAAACTGTAGTCTCCTGAACATCAGCAAGACCAACAGACAGGCACAGAGAAATAAATATTTGAGGTGAGCACCTTTAAAAGCAGAGCGAGTGAGTGAGCAATGTGAAAGGGGAAACAGACAGAAAGTGATTTGTGATGGGAGGTTAGCAGGAGAGGATTTATGTCTTAGACTCTTGATGAGAGTAATGCACCAGCAACACACAGAGATACCAACCCACAGTCAGCTTTATATCTTCTACAGTATGAAGTAGCATTGCAGCACTGCAGTACTTTTTTATTTTCAACCAAACCTGGGCAACACTATCACAAAAGGAGCGCCAAATAAAGAAATAAATGTAATTCAAGAACAAATCTAGTCTAAGAGTCACATTTTTCTATTTCAGCTGGATGGAGATAATGGAATTCTGTTGTTTAGCCTTAACCTTTATACAGTGCACACTGTTATCAGTTAGGCTTGCACAACCTTGGAAAAAAACAGTGCTGAAAAACATTTTTGCCACACCCAGCACCTCTGAGGAACTACAGGACATAAATATCTTTCATTTTAAATTAAAGAGAAATGGATAAGAATAAGATTTCATTTTAAAGTGCTAATCTACAAGGCCTGTAACTAGGACTGTTATTTTCATGATTAAATTATCTGTTCATAAACTTTTTTTGTTCCACTGCTTCATCATTTGAAATGTTGAAAATTAAAAAAATCTGAGAATTCAAACTAAAATATTTGTCTTTTCCAACTTATTAAGATATTAAGATATTCAATTTATGATTGTATCAAATGCAAAAATCTCACATTTTAAAAACTGAAACCAGTTAATTTTTTTCAAGTTGATAAAAAAAATTATAACCCAAGCCATATATTTCCTGTCCCAAGATGGAACTTGAGACAAATACACAATGAAAAATAAAATGTCTATAAACAACAAACACCAGCTCATTCATGACTGCATAATTTGTTGCAAATTCACTAAAATAAGGCACAGAAACACAATTCTTCATGTTGATGTCAAGTATACAATGGACAGGCTGGATTTTATTGTTTTGGACCAGATTTATGCAAATTGTCCCATTGATTTTATTCTCTCACTGCCAAGAGCGTTTATGTTATATTAAGTTAAGGGCTTATTTTCAACTCAGTATAGAATGAGCATGATGAGGAACCAGCTGAGCTGTATAGCAGCTGCCAGTGAGTTGGTGGTGTGATAATGGATGAGTGTTTCAAGAAGGGTCTTAGCTGGTTGTGAACACAGTGTTCTACTGTATATATCAGCAGGGCCACAGCTTCTGAATATGACAACAGTGTGGAGACTGGTTATGCAGGGCCAGAGCTTCCTGTTTTATCCCTGTTTGCCGTGTGTCAGGCTCTGTCGGCAGAGTATACACATAGCTGTTGACTAACCCAGCCAAGTGGTATTTACTCACACAACGCTGTGTGTGTGTGTGTGTCTTCAGGATAAATCTATGGGAGCATGTCTGTTGGGGTATAATAGCTTGTGCATCTGTCTTTGTATAATTGTACTTTTGTGACCACAGTCACTACATGATGCTGGTGTTTTGTGTTTGATGAGGTCTGTTGCTGGTAGATTTTGTGCAGCTGTCATGCAGCACTTGCTCCCGTAGTTGTGTTTGTTGTTTACTCAGATGTGGGCCGGTGGTGTCATCTGCAACATGAATAAAGTATGCTTTGTCTAGTGAGGGGATTCAACCATACCATGTTTGCTGAAAACCAACATCAGCATTGGAAATAGCTCTTTCCTGAGCAAACAAATTTAAACACAATAAGAACAGTACATTGCATACTTTTATCACTTTGTACATTTAATATAATGAATACAAAGTTCATCCTTATAATCCTACATAAATCTTATATTATTATTATCTCATATTAATAATATTAAGGTAAACTCAGAGTACATTAAACATGTCTGACATTCAGTCTCTCCATTTTTACATTTTGCCTCAGTTCTGCAAGTAATGTATAATTTTGGTCTTTTTTTTATGAATCATTTAGTGGTGTATTTTCCACCGCCCACCACAAAAAACTGCACATCCAATTTGCAGCCATTTAATTTTGTAAAACACCTTAATTTAACTTTCCTTTTCAATGTTATGTAACTTCCAGAGGAAGTGTGAGTCAGCACAGCAGAGGCTTTACTGCGCTGAACAGTACCCTCAGTATATACTGCATTCAATTAACTAATTAATTCACTCATCACAGCCCTGCAAGAACAGCTGATATATTTGTATACCTCACAAGTTATGCTGATTAAAAAATTCCAAAAGATAAGAATTCATAAATATGAATGGTCATTATATTTATTCAAATAATGTTTTAATTTACTATCTTAGTCTTTCTGTCTTTGTAAACACATGGTCTACAGCAAAGGCAGGCTTCCTTGCTATAAACACAATAACACACAGCCATATTTATTATTTGGGCGTGACCTTTATACATCTTCCTCTCGTTCTCTTGGGAAATGACTGACCAACTGATTTTGGACATTAATTAGATATAATAAATGAAATGCCATAAAGATACAGAGGTCTTATCTCTATTTGTTTCCGACTTCGGGGTTTTAGGGGCCTGCAGAGAGGAGTATATTTCCATTCTGTAATTAATAAACACACACATCATTAATATTTACACTCAAGTTAGATTCTGTTTAGGCCAACCAATAAAAAATAAGTATAAGTAATAAGTATTGACCATTTCACAACCAGTAGTGTGGTAAAGGATTTCAATATTTAGACCTTGATGTTGGACTCATGGCCTCAGTCTTTACAGTACCCATAATGTAACTGTCCTATAATTCTATTAAAAATCTCTCCAGTTTCATCTGCCTCATTGTATATGACAGACTCTATCACCAAAAAAAAAAAAAATAAAAAAATTAATTGACTCCTGCATTTCAGAAAAAACTGCTGCAAAATAGACAAAACAAGTATTGACATAGCATGATGTAGAAATCGTTTTTGGTTCACTGAAGAATCACTAAGGGCAGCTTACTTTTTACAACATATGTGCCTGAGGGGAGCTTAATACTAAGAACCTGCATTAGAGACTCAGTGGGCTCAAAGATGCAGGACATAGGCTATATTTTAAAATTCTGTACAGTTGAAGCTGATGGACTATTACTGCATGAAATAATGTAATAATAGTATTGCATGGAAAATTACATTTTTAACTAATTATATGAACTATTAGGGACCTAAACTAGAACATTATGTTTATTTTTATATTTATCATAAAGCTAGTTTTTAATTACAGATTATTGATCATTAAATATTTTCACAGCAACTTCAGTATTGTACAACAGAGTGGTATAACTATAAACTGTAATCCATAGTCATTTTGAACTGTAATTAATTTACTGTACATCAAGCCCATGCAGTGTGCACATCTCCTCTATTGATATGTGAAGTGTGATTAATGTCACTGCCTCCTTCATTGCAAGCCAATGAATAAAAGTGTAACACTGCAATCTTGATAAGAGCCACAGAGAGAGAATCAATACCAGCAAAGCAGGAAAGTATGTCTTGGGAGTCTGGCTACACTGATGAAAATGGAGGCATTTGTCTGTCATCCATCAACAAGGTTACTAATCAGCCCAATATTCTAATCAGCATTGAATATGAAAAGTATGCAGAACTGAAAATCATAAATACTTTATACAGCTGAACTTTGATTTGGTGAACAAGTGGAAACATTTTACCTGGTTTGCTGCTTTGTTGTGCTTCAGTGTCACCTTCCTACACACACACACACACACCTAAAAAAAATCATATCAGCTGAGAGAAACTGTCAGCACAAGCAAAAGCATTGTCTTGGTTAAATCTTCAGGTAAAACACAAATGTGTTGTTCTGCCAGTGTCTGGATCACTGCCAGTGCCCCGTCACCAACATTTTACTCTCATGTCTTAATGTAAGTCTTCTAATAATATATGAATGTAACGGGGGTACTGCTGTCCTTGGTCATGTGATTTACAGCTTGGGTTGGAACTAACAATTATTTTCATTGGTGATTAATCTGTCAATTACTTTCCAGATTAATCAAGCAAGGTGCCATTATCTCCAATCAACAACTATTTTTTTTTATAATTTTTTAGCCTTTATAGTTATGGGTATTTGATATTTGAGTGTCACTGTAAACCAGTAATATTTGGATTTTTGATTAGACAAAAAATTTCTCTACATTTTCTATTTTCTGACATTAAATATATCTAAAGCTTAATCAGTTTAAACAGCAACCCAGTCAGTATACATTCGTGTTTGGTTGTATTCAGGAAACCTACAGTCTGTGTCACCCCAGGTCTAGTGGCACAGGTGTTTGCTTTGCCCAAAAAACATCCAGTCAGCATAGTGCAGGTCTGTTTTGAAAAGCCCAGCAGCCCTGCAACACAAACCAGCCCAGGCTTTATATTCTACTTCTACATTTCATGTTAGTTTCTCATGTTTGTTTTTCATTCCCTCTTTTTGAGTTGATTGTTGCTCATCACATGCCTACATTTCAGCCAAAGCATGAATTAATATTTTCAATTAAATTATTTTCTCTATGCAAAACTTCTACTTAGAATTTAATGAGAAATGTATTCCCATGAGAAATGGGATGGAAAGATTCATTAATTAATGTAAGTCTCTACATTATATACTCTATCATCATGTACAGAACAACCTAACAACCAAATTATATAAATTCAAACTACTAAATCATGCACATGACAAGATAAAAGATAATACAAAGCAAACGTATTATTTATACATATCTACAACTAATGTAGTCTCAAGCAACAGTCCTACAGTAAATCCTCATCAAAGTTATAATGTTCAGTTTGTCTGTTTTTGAGAGGTGTTCATTCAACTTTATGATCATTTTGATCACTACATCCTCTAAAATGATATTGAATTTCTGAAACAATTTCAGTAAAAACTGAACACTATACCCATCACAAAGGCAGGGTTTATTGCACGACTGTTGTAGTAGACAGCCTTAGTTTTAGTCATATAATTAACTACCAATTGAGTGTATTTATCCTCACCTTATCAGAAATGGACATACAACCAAGGACAAGTTCAACTTCACCCTCCAAGTGTCCCCATAGAGCAGACTAATTTGCATACAGGTGTTAATATTAACATTTCTTGCCTCGGGACATTTCTTGAACACCATGTTCTATTAAAACATAGCAGGGATGTTCCACACTTTCTCTTTAATCTCACATTGCGTTGTTGCCAAGATGAATAAAGCGGAAACTTTAAGGAGAAGCACAAGTATTGATCTCTGATGTTGATATGCTATTATGTGTTGTAAGTGGATCTTTGAGTAGTATGTCATGCTGAGATTGACTCAACTACAAGAATCATAAAGTTGCTGAAATGGGTGAAATACTTAGTAACACTTTGTGTTTGTATTATCATTTTTTGACAGCAATAGATAGGTCATCTCATTACCAGCCTACTCTGTGTGCCTATATTGTATTTACTTGCAACTTTGTAATAGACGAATTAGACAAAGCATTTCCACTATGGCTTTAATAGAGAACTCTTATGTGGGGAAACACGATGGAAATGCAGATGATGTTGAATTTGCCTCACAGGCACATGATATGTGGTACTTTTCCATCACACTCCTACACCACAGTCTGTCACTTGCAACATGAGGCTGAACACTCACACGCAGCAGGTCGTTGTGCTTGTTTGATATATACAACAGCTTGAACTGTAAGATTGAAGGCAGTTGTCAGGGGGAGATTGTCAGTCTATTGACTGCTGGGTCACTGACTCTGTAACCATGTGTGAAATCAATCCAAGGACATGTAGACCTGAGTGAGGATCGAAAGTCAAAAAAAAGGGAAGGAAAACAGCACAAATTTTCTATGCAATATATATAACGCCAACAAACATACAGTGACAATGGCAACATGTTGATGTATAGCAGGTATTATTCATAATTATATGGTTTTATAGTATAGTTCACATTTTTCAACATCTTTCTTTTACATTTTAGCATGGAAGCATTTAATGATTAGCACTAAACCTACTTCGTGGTAATGCAAGATGGTAAGTTGAATGAATGATGAAAAGCAAACTGAGTTGTCATGAAGGGGACATGCATGTTTGTGCAAAATGTAACAGAAATTCACCTGCAACTTGTAAGGATTTTTCACCAAAAAATAAAAAATATCAACTTTCTGGCCACGCATGAAGAACAGATATGTGATAACCAAAGCCTTTGTGATTTATTACCCAAAACCCTTAAATATTTACAAAATTTAGCACCGACAGACGAGAGGAGTTTAGATATTTCTACAAATAACTGAAAGTGATGACTAACAAGTGGCACCACTGCTAATGTGCTTCATTTCCTTATCTTCTATTTTATATATGGCTGCTGAAACATTTCACCCATATAAATTGTGTATGTTAGCAAATCTGACAAAGGTTTGCTTTTTAACATGACCTCATTCATCGACATGATATCAAAGTGCAGCTGAAAACTGGAAAGTGTCCAGTTGAGGGACATTACAGTAACATATCTTCTATTTGTGGATGATGTTGTTCTTTTGGCTTCATCGGACCATGTCCTACAAAGTCCACTGGAGCAGTTTGCAATGTGATGTGGTTGAGGGGTGGTGGATTTCTAGGTTCAGGTTGGGGGGTTATCTAAGTGGAAGAATTCAAGTACTTTGGGGTTTTACTCGTGAGCGATGGTAAAAAGGATTTTAAAATTGACCGACGGGGGCCCCGGTTACAGTAATGCAGGCTTTGTATCAGACTGTAAGTAATAAAGCGAGAGCTGAGGCATAAAGCAAAGCTTTCCGTTTAAAAGTCACAATCTTTGGGTGGACTCAAAGAACGAGATTGTCAATACAGTCATCTGAGGTAATGTTCTTGGTATCACTTCGTGGGATACCATGAGGATTTCAGAGATTTCAGAGGATCTTATAAAGACACAACTTAAGTGCCTTGAGTGCAGCCACTTGATGTGATTTAGAGGTGTTCAGGTCATGACTGTTTTAAGACAGGATCAGATTACAGGTGTTTTGGGACAATTTAACCCAAGTTCACCCTTCCTGACAATTAGAGGAGAGATCTGGTTTGGGATCTTGGTCAGTTCCACTGTTGCACCCAGATAATTTGGAAATATGAGGGGTTTACAGATCCAGTTTAAAAAGCTCAGACTCATTGGACCCCACCTGATCATATAAAACATGCTTGATATTTAGCACTTATAATCTGGGTGATTACTATTATGATTTTTTAAGTTCTTTAACAAGCCTACAAGGAGACGGAAGAACTAGAGGACTTTTGAAATGGTGAGTGGGAAGCAACAAACCATTGTGTGGGTGTGTGCAACAGTGAAATGGTAATGATAGATGAAGTAAATAACAAATTCTGTGAACTTGCTAGACTCTTAACATCACTTACTGGTGTACAGCAGCTACATTTCCTGCCTCTTCATTGTAACACACTAGTGAACAGGTTCTTCTCGCTGAAGAACAGACAACCCATGTTGCCCCAGCCATTTTCTTATGTCAACTCTTATCCTTCGCTTTTGTTTTTTCCCCACTGCAAAGCATTGCTGACATTACAGCAAGTTGTTTCACCACATTGTGGCTCTCCATTGTGTTTACATCTGCCTCCCTGTGATATCACATGAGGTGGTGCATTGCTCCCTGATTGCTCCTTCTGGCATGATAATCTCAATATCCTGTGGTGTGCGATGCTCCATTATTTTCATTATTTTGTGTTCATGTTTGAGATTAGAGAGAAGAAACTTTGTGAAGATTCTCTTAATGCGTGTTATGCAACCTGATTTCAAAATTGGTTAGGATTTAAAACTCCTGTAGTCTGAGCTCATCTTAAAAGGGGATGCAAAGGTAGACTTTGGAAACACTGGAGGGATTACATCTCCCAGCTGGCCCGGGAGTACTTAGTGTTTTCCCAGGAGGAGTTAAAGGAAGTTTCTGGGGAAAGAGATGTTTGGGTTGCTTTGCTTTTACCTTGCGCCTAGAATAGGCCGTTGAAAAATGGATGGATATTACTGTTGCTTAAACATGTGCTTTTTTTGACACATTTCCTATCCTGGCTTCAACTCTGAAGTGTCCCCTGTTTGCACTTGTTTCCACAGATAACCAAGCAACAGCTTCAGCAGACCAAGGATCGTTTCCAGGCCTTCCTCAATGGAGACACACAAATTGTGGCTGACGAGGCATTCATCAACGCCGTGCAGAGCTACTATGAGGTATGAACTTGCCATAACCATGGCAGCACAATTAAAAGTCAGAACCATTTTGTTATCCAAGGACTTGATGCTTTCAAATCAGTACCTGAATGTGTTGTGTATATTTGTAATTTGGATTTCTGGCTTTTCTCTCTACAAAACATAGCTGAATATTCATAAATCAATCAATAATTGCAGCAATTTTGTGACATGTTATCCACATGATATATAGTTATGCATTATTTCCCCTGGATCACTTTTGTAGCTGATTTAAAAAAGGGAATCGCCGGCCTTCAGTCTAAAAAGTAAAAAAAAAAAAAAAAAAAGGCACTATCCCTTGCTATCCCTTGTCAAAATGCTTGTATTCAGGCGGCTGAGTGGTAAAATGGTGGCTGAAGCTTTTCACTGCACAGATTATGAGTCAGACCATGTGGCTGACACAGCCATCTTTTCCAACCTCACTATTCAATCTGCAGATGAAAACGTCATTATTACCATGCATGCAGTACAAAAGGCCTAGCAGATAGAGGGGTAACTTAAAGGCCAAATCCATGATTGAAAAATAAGTGTAGCCATTATGAAAAACTGAGGTATGAGACTGGAACCATCAGGGACATATCGAAGCTAATTACAGGCTGACCCCTATCAAATTTATGATATTTTATGTAATAAAAATATTTTATGTTAATATAAAATATACTAGGTGCAAACCTGGGTTTTTTAAAATGACCAAAACCCAGGTATAAACCTGGGTCTAAACCTGGGTTTTTTCAAAATTCACAGCTGAAAGCTTTAGTGTATGTGTGTGATCCTCATTTGCATGCTGCAAAAAATGCCTTGACTGAAAATGTTTGCCTACAGTCTCCTACCAAACTCTAAGTGGCGAGCAGTTTGTGAAGATGCTTTTATGTAAATATGACATAGCTGTGATTCGCATTCTCTCTCTACTTATGTGTCCTATTAGTTTCTAATGAAATGAAGGTGGTCTTCACAGCTGGCAAGATTAACAAGACCTGTGATTGTGGCTGTTGAAACAATTGTTTTGAAGCACTTTCTATAGATGCATTGTTGTAATGAAAATTATTATTGCACTAGTGTGGCTAAGAGGCCACGTATGACACTAGAATACTAAAACATCCTGGAAAATATGCAGAATGATAACATAATTGGAAACACTTGAAATCATTATGGCTCACTTCTTGTTTTCAGAAGTGTGGTTGGTAGAGTTAAGTAAGACACTGATGATTATGAAACGACTAAAACCTTTAGTCTCCGGAAACATTGTTTAAGAGCAGTGTGATATATATTTCCTTGTGTTGTGCTTTGTCCACATTGTGCAGGTGTTTCTCATATCTCAAAATACATGGTCAGTTAATTTAATAAAAATGCCAATATGTTTATTGTAGCAGTTTAGACCACTATCATCGTGAAACTGTGGATGATCATTGATTGCTTTGTGTATTTTCTTTGGAATAAATGTTCCTAAATTATGTGGTTTGCAAGAAACCAACAGACTAACTGATGATGACACGATTTCACTTTGGCTGCAAACCTTTGAACACACAAACATTCACCAAATGAAGTGTACCATTTTACTGTAGTGTTTTTGTACAGCAGTTGTTGTTTTTAAGCCATAATGAATGCTAAGAACAAAATGTGTCTGTCAAAATGACAAAATAGTAAGATGTGATGGTTACTTCACTCGATGCTGTGACAATATAATCTCGTCTGTCTCTGTTCCTGTCAGTCTGTCATTAGCAGGAGACAGAAAGCAGCCTTGACTGTGTTGAGTCACAGCCTTACATACTGCATAAGAATCTAATTTTTTTCTATTCAATATCATCAAAAATACAGAATCAGTTTAAAGGTTTCCTTTTACAAACAAAGAGACACATTTATTCTTTGAGACAAAATTTTAGAAAGGCTATAAATATGACCGTAAGTGCTTGAGTTGAATACAGCTGGACTTCTTTTAGGTTCTAGAAAGAGTCTGTTCAGAAGTCCTGATCTCACCATCACTCATCATTTGAAGTGTTTCCTTTTTATGCATCTTTAGCTCTTACATAACTGCAGTTAGTGACTTTGGTCTCTCACAATGTAGGTTTTCCTAAAGAGTGACCGTGTGGCTAAGATGGTCCAGAGTGGCGGCTTCTCAGCCAATGATTTCAGGGAAGTGTTCAAGAGGCACATCGAGAAGCGTGTACGCAGCCTGCCAGAAATTGATGGCCTGAGCAAGGAGACGGTGCTCAGCTCCTGGATGGCCAAGTTTGATACCATCTATCGTGGTGATGAGGATCCACGCAAGGCACAGCAGCGCATGACTGCCAGTGCGGCCTCTGAGCTGATCCTCAGCAAGGACCAGCTGTATGAGATGTTCCAAAATATCCTTGGCATCAAAAAGTTTGAGCACCAGCTGCTTTACCAAGCCTGTCAGGTGAGTTTTTCAATGCTACGAGTGACACATTTCATGAAATATTGCATTTGTCTTAAATCCGTGACTGTTGGCCCATCAATGCTTAATTTTATCAATAGTTTGGGTTATATTTTCTATCTGTCATTATTTTCACATACATCTGAACTATCATTGATATTTCTGTCATTACTGCCATTTCTCTTTCTCTGAAAGTATCTACTGAAGATATATCTCATACTAAGCTACCAATACTTTATTGTGGGGGAGATATGTTGAGATTGCAGGTGGATAATAGAAGACACCATTGTGCTTATGTCAGATATAACATCCCCTTCCCTTGCTATCTTCACTGCTTTAATGCACTCTATGGGAACGCAGAAAGCAGCACTAATGTATTCTTTCTTCAGGAGCTTGATTAAAAGTCTTATCACGGCAGGATTTGGTAGAAGCCTCCAACACATTTACATTTGCTGATCATTTAATGCATAAGAAACTTACCTCTTCATTTTGTTTAAATCCAGTGGACACACTTCTTGGAAGTCAATTTGTTTAAAACACTGAATTTCTTTGGGACAGGTGTCATCCTTCTTTCTGCAGTTTGTAACATATAAATCTGTGCAGATGCCATGAGGTGCTATTAAACAAATTAAATTATTCAGAATTGTTCAAATGTCTCAGTTGGCAAAGATCAATAAAGGCTCTGTTCTGTGGAGTGTTCATTAGTTAGATGCCTCTAATGCTGAGGTGCAATACATTGCCATAGCTTCCAAATCCAGTCTGCATTATTACGCCCAAGCCTTTGAAGATGCTTAACCTAGTTTTTTATGTGCTGGCAGCAGAGCTGCTAGTATAGGGTCTGAAATCAGCATGCAGAACATAATAACATTTCCCTGAACAAAACCCACACTGAGCAATACAGAGCAACCGAATAGCATTGAGCCATTATAAATGCATACATGCAGCAGAAATCAGTGTATATAGTGTCAGACTGTCGTTCAATGTTAGTTTTTGACAGTTAGCAAGCAAGCAATAATGTCAGCTGAGTCAATATCATAGGTGTGAAAATGAACAGATTTGTTTTGAATTGATCATTTCTACACCAAAATTGAACAACCAGGACAACATTTCTATCAGAGATTTAATAGCTGTTTCCATTTTACTCCAGCTGCTTTTGTAGCTGTTCTTGGAGTTATTTTTTTCTTTAGAGTTGCTGTTGTAATGAATATGTCAGACTATAAAATGGTGACTTGGAGCATCTTCTCATGAAGCAACCAGTTGTCATATTTGTCATATTGTCATAACCAACCATAGTTGTCATATTGCCTTTTATTAAATGATAAAATCCTCACCTAAGATGTCGGCATTGTTCTGAACTGCTGGGATTTGAAAGGCATTTGTGGACTGGCTAAGATTCTGAGGCCTTAGTTTTGTTTTGTTTTTGTAGTTATTGTTGGGGATTTCCATTTTAACAGTAGAAGGTCAACATTGGTCTATTGCTGCCTCATGCTGAAATAAGAGCAGCATCTGAAAATGACAGACTGATTAGAATCTGACTGGTCGGTCCAGCGGCTGCACAAGTCTCAGAGCTCTGCTTTCTGATGGCTGATGGTTATTTAGCTGTAGTGACAACAAGCATGACTATACAAATGCCAGAAAGTGCGTATGGTGCCTAGCCTGCAAAATCATAATGGGTTTAACTATATTAATAGAACTCAGTGCTCCCTTTTCACAATGCTTATAGTAGCAATTCCTAATATAAAAAAGATTTGTGTTTCAGTTACACTGTGGTGTAACTCACAGTTTGTTGTAGTTTCGTGTAGTTTAAAAACAACTGTGGAAGAAATCAGTCATAACTGCAGAGAAAAAGTAGATGAGCACAGGAAAAAAATCTATTCTGTATCTCCCAAATCCTTTGACCAGAATGTCTTTGCTATTCACACATTTCTCTGAAAGTACAGCACATTCTGATCAGTGCACATCGGACTGAGCAGATATTCACCAGCTTCTCATTCAGTTCTGTCAAAGGGTTTTTGATGTTAATTACGACAATAGTTTCTAAACTCTTGTGTGTTTTGTAACCATTGAAAGACAAAGAGAGGAATCTCAAACACGAGTTACAATTTTAATTCATTCATTTCATTCAAATAATTTAGTTCTCAAAAAATTATCTCTCAGGTTTATACCTTAGGTTTTACTGTTTGAATTTCACCCCAGAGCCCGTGACAACAACTTACCAAGTTAACACCATGTTTTGTGTATGAATCTGTACAGTTTGAAAGTGCTACTTTACCATTAGCGCCACATTTGCAGATATTTGGCCACCAGTGTACAGAAGAACCCCAAAGCATTGTCATATTACCAGCACATTGTCTTTAGCAAACTGTCTCTCTACCTTTACATCCTACAGACAAGGCACAACATTAGCGAGTCTTGTTTCGAGCAACACATTGAATGTTATATTGAATGTTGAAAGTTATAGTGACACCTCTTTTAGCTCTGATGTGGTCTCAGCCAACTCTGAGACACTTAGCCCCATTTCTTGCATCAGCTCTCAGTTTCTCCGTGATTCAGTCAGACAACGAATCATTTAACAAAGATGTCTACTATCGATCCAAAATTATAAAATCTATGACTGGGGCAAAACCAGCCTTTTCCTTTCAGAAATGTTGGTCTCACTCAAACTCAATTAGAAGAAAAAAAAAGAAAGTCACCTGTTTTTGCTCTTTGCCTCTTTGCCAGCATTTTAATATAATGTGTGGCTGGACAACATGTAAAAATATAACTATTTATTTATATATTATATATATACTATAAATGATATAACATTTTTTTGCCAAAGGTTTGCTCTTGGGAATACTATGTAACCAATTAACCAAGTAATATACAAAATGCTGAGCAACTTAGTTTATTATCATACATGCTGAAACAATTAATTGATTTTCCATCTATCGACAAAACAATCAGTCGACTTGTTTAAGCTCTAGTAATGTTAACATCAGTTTCTCTATCATTGATATTAATTCACACCAATGGATTCTCACTATCTAAAATTATTCCCTAATCTCAAGTGGCTGATTTAATTACCTATCGCTGGAAGTCAAAGTAAGGCACAAGCACATCGGAATGAGACTTTTCCCCCACAGCTTCATAAATCATGGCCTGTGGGCCTGCCGGACTGACAGACCATACTCAAATCAGCCTTCCCTCTTATGGGCTTTGAAGGACGCCCCCACAATCCTCAATTCCTCTTTAAATTGTCTTGTCAGCAACTGTTAGTTGGGAAATGAGGCCCGTGCTCTTCCTGGTTTGGCCTGTAGCTGATATAATTGTGTAAAAGAGCTTCTTCACTGCATCACAGGATTGAGAGAGGATGAAAGCATTTGTTGCACCTGCCCAGCCACCTCTCAGCTGGAAAAGCAGCTGAAATGCATGGTGAAATTTGACTGCACCCACACAGTTTAGAATCTGGACAATGTTAGTTACGAGGTAAAAAAAATAAAAAGCCCAAGTTTGTCCTTGAGAGAAATGTCCTGCCAACTCAGCTACACTTAAAAAAAAAGCTCTTGAGATTCCATAAAACCAAAATTTCTGAAGAATAATCACCATTGTTTGATTGCTTTAAACCTTCTCCTGCAATGTTGGTTTGCTGATTTTAGGTTTTGCTGAGCATGAAAAATGTGATAGCAAACAATTGTCTGTATATACAAAGAGCAGACACAGATAAACGTTATTAGGTGTTGTATTTCAGTTGTGACTTGACAAATGTACTTGACTGGTTGCTAACTTCCAGGCCTGTGTTTAATACTAAGCGGGTTGTGTACACAATGGGTTCATCAGCGCTTTTTTTGCTGAAAACAGCTGCCTGCTGTGTCTGACATTAACACTAGTGTGGGTGAACAAAAACATTTTGTGGCCATAAAACCAAAACCAGCTAAAAGATACTGACGCACTTTATTAAACTGAAGAATAGTTTTGCACAGCTTTAAATCAGAGTGTGAAAAAAATTCTGTTGATTGTAAGTTAAGATGTTTGAAGTTGAGGTGGAGATTTCTCTACAATGTAAACTTGAGCTATTTTTTAAATTATATTAACAAACGAGAATTTTCCTCACACGGCGGACTTTTTGTAACACACACACACACACAGCACATACAGTCACAAACAGCAAGTCTAAATATAGACCAGCTGCTTTGACTCCTCCGGGTCCCATCCAGCTCAGATGTGGCCCTGCCCTCCCTTTCTTTGTTCTCCACAAGAATCCGCCCCTGGCTGGGTTTGCTGTCTGCTGCTAATGTCCTAGCATCCACCTGGGAATCTGTCATCAGATGGGCTGTTAACTACCAGCCTGCTTCTGCTCCGTCACCTTTAACCTGCTGTCAGCTTGGCTAACACTGAGGCAGTGTCACCTTTATTTAGCTGCAGTGTTCCTGTCAGCTTTAGTAACCTAGAGAGAAACTTACCTTTTAGCCAGTCTTATTTTATATGAGATTGCCTGTCCACCTATATCGTGCCTTTTGGCAATTGACAACAGTGACCTTTCAGTGCAGGTAGCCCTGTTAAGATTGGGATGCTGTGGGTCTCAGTAGGTGGCTGTTAGTTCATGCATACGCTGACCTCTAGCTTTACTTCCTCTCACAGCCAGGACTGTCTTTGCTTTTCACTACTGTCGAGGCAGAGTTCGGAATAATGGGAGAAACTGGCCCCATCCCCCTTTACATTACATGCTTCAGAGTCACCCCTCGCATTAGTCATTTAGCAGACAAGCTGCAATCTGCACATAGTCACAATGACCAGTATTAGCTACAGTATTAAATTTCACTTCTGAAATATTGTAGAGGATTTTGCATTTTTGAGAATTTGCCAAGATGGACTGGATTTAGGTCTATTGTGTTTTTTTGTGAGGGGACCGTAGATGAGACCATAGAAGTGCAGTGTCAAACACTGACAGGTCAAGCTGCTGGATTTCTAGGCATGGCACTGACAGTTCTTTTGGGATTGCTGGCACCACAGTCCAATAGTGCCCAGAGCTTTGAGTGTTTTGACACCGCACAGGATTGCCAGCAGCAGGGGGAAAGCAGCCGTTCATGCACAGCTCAGGCAGAAATGCAATGAGTATCAGCCCCAGTTATGTTTGTGGATGAGTGTAGTTTTCTGCTTTCGGACATGCCGATGAAAAAAAGAAATGCTTGTGAGACCACCACAGGATGCTCACCACTGTTAAAGTGTCACTGCATGGCAGCACAGCACTGAATACTACTGTGCTGCAATTCTGCTGCAGCTGGTGGCAAAGTCTGATTATGTGCTCTACTAAACAGGAACTCTTGGTTATGTAGCTGGGTGGCTGTTCAGTGGCCAGCACTGGTAACACACTAGACCTGACAGTTCATATTAACTGTCCTCCATTTAAGAACCCATCTTGTCGATATCATTTCATAATGTGCATATCAGTAAACAGAATCGATTACAGAAATCGGTAATGCTGGAAGGATCCATTTCAGAAACAGATCTGTATTTTAGACAACAACAGTTTTAGCAGTAAAAAATCATCTCCGATGATTGCTTGACCAAGGTCTTCATTATTCCATAAGACGGCTGTTTTTAAGTTATTTAGTGTGCAGAACATTTCCCTCTTTCCTGTTCTCCGTGGCACTTGATATAAAACCAAGCTGAGTAGCGCCTTGAACTCACCACCCCCACCCCCCACCCCCTCCTCTTAACAGCTGTGATGTGACTTCTGCTCACTCTCCCTATAAAGGAACGGCTGAGAATCAATACAATCAAGCCTGAAAGATGAGGCCCGTTAATGTAATAGGAGTGGGAGAAATACCACAAGGCACAGAGAGGTCAGCTCTGGCACGCGTCACTAGCTGTGTCCAGGTTCTTATTATGTACGTCAGTCATCACAATAAACTAAATATACAAAACAATGCCACCATTTTAAAATAGTTTTACAAAATACAAACTTGTAGTTGATCTACAGAAATTTACAAAAGAAATATAAATGATCATAAAAACCTACAATATTATAGCCAAACTGCTTTGTATTGAGAAATTAAGATTAAATGTTTATTTACCCATTGATGTTTAACATAAGAAAGTCTGTCCTTGCATGGTCTGTACCTCACTGTGTCTGTGTCCTCAAAGTTAGACAGTAATAAAATTTAAGTAAATGATGATAAGTTTTATAAACTGAGTGGGTTTAGGAAAAAATGCCTTGCTGCTATTAATGTTCAAATATGCTCTATGCACAGTCTGACACTTTTTTTTTTTTTTGCCATTACTTTGTCGTGCACCCACATACAGGAAAAACTGAAATTTCTGTTCCACTAAAACTAGAGCATCATGTTTTTCCCCAGTTTTAAAAATATCTGTAAAACTCAAGGATTTTGCAATATAGCAACACCGGGATGAGGTGAGGTTGATTTATGTTTTTCACCAATAACTCATACAACACAGAAAGGCTTCCAACTCCCTAGGTACAACTGTGCTGCTCCTGTGTCTCAATTAGTCTAAACGTCCTCATAGAGGAAAAGGTGTTGACTGGTGAGTCACAGCATCACATTTGACAGGAATTAGGTGCATTGGCTGAGAGAATAACTGTGAAGCATACGGAGGCAGAGAGCAAGAAAGAGACAGCCCTGTCTTCTATTTCCTTGTGTCAGCTAATATAAAACTCTCATTCATTATTGATGTAAGAGAGGCATAAATTTCTCATGGTTTTTCATTACTCTGGGGCAAAAACTGGGCTAACAGATGTCAGATGTCTTTTGCCCAGAGCCGATATTGTCCACTGCAAAACTGTTTGGAATAGTTAATTCAAGTCAAAGTTTTTCTTTATCACTTTGAATGTATCTCATTCCCTTAATTTATAGATATTTTTTTTGCCTGGCTCTCAACTTGACCGTTTCAGAGAGTTAAATTTTTCTTCTGCTGATTGAAATCGATAAGAAAAGGGAAAAAGTCCAAACACTCCACACTTCCAAAAATACTTTCCTACAAACAGCAGTCCATTCATGGTCTCTGTGGTGAAGGCAGCATGGTGCTTGTGAGGTAGTGATGGATTTCTTCATGCCACACCATGATACTATGATTGCAAACTTTGGCCATAGGTATCTTTTTTATGTGCTCAGTCCTCATCATTACCAGTCTGCACGAGCACCTCCTACACTTCCATAACAACTTGTGCTTGTAATTGGAGATATTGTGTCTTAATTTGGTTTCATTTAGGTATATGTCACTCACATTACACTTCACAGTTGGCACTGAAGCTGCCTGGTGGAGTTAGATAGTTAGATTTACATTCAGTGTTTTCACCATGATTTACCATAATGGGTTGTTTGTGTCCTTGAGGTTTAACGGCATGAAGCTACTTGACTGATGGATGAGCAAGTACACCGGTGCTTTCACAAACGTGTTGATTCATTAAACATTTCATGTTTAACATTTTACATCCATGTTTATCAATGTTTCAATGTTTATTTGATGTGTAAACTACCATTTTAAAAAATATATATTGTAACAAAACCCCCAAACGTATCATTACATGTTATTAACAAGAGATGTAATTGAAATATTTATGTTGTAAAAAGGGTTTCATCTTTCATGGTTGGATAAATGAAGCTCGGAGATGTCAGTCACCTTTGACACTGGCCTCTGGCTGAATTTGAGAATTGTGATGCCATTGACCTCTTGCTCTGTGTTTGTCAATAGCTGGACAACCTGGATGAGCAGGCTGCACAGATCAGAAGAGAGCTGGATGGTCGTCTTCAGATGGCAGACCAGATTGCCAGGGTGAGTCAGACTCTGCGGGGGACTGCGGGAGTGTTTTTAATATGCTTTGTTGTAGAGTTAATATGCCACTAATATGGTTGAACTTCATAGTGTGAGCTGCCACCCACGAACAAAAACATGGTTAGATTGCATATAATATGTATTTATGCATTTATTTTATTTCTCTGGTACTAAACTAGGTGCCCATAATCTGAAAAAGACACACCTAAGGTCAGGCTGCTTTTGAGATTTCGGTCCTTGTCATTGAGGCTGTAGTTCTTTGCTGAGTCTTTTCTGGTTTTGTCAACAGGGTGGTAAGTTCCCCAAGTTTGTGTCTAAAGAGATGGAGGCCATGTACATCGAGGAGCTCAAGTCTTCAGTCAATCAGCTGATGGCCAATCTGGAGAGCATGCCCGTGTCCAAGGGTGGAGAGTTTAAACTCCAGAAGCTGAAACGGGGACATAATACGTCCATCATCGACATGGGCCAGGAAGACGAGAACACGCTGTCCAAGTCTGATGTGGTTCTGTCCTTTACTTTGGAGGTACGCCGCACAAGGCTAGAGTGTACAGAGTCATTTGGGTGTATGCTGTAACTACATTGCATTACAAAGTTTTAACCATTCTGACATGTTTCTCAAGGCTTCTAACTTCACCCAAATGGAGCAAACATTATCCTATTAGAACATCTAACCTCATAAACCAGAGCTGTCATGGACTACTCATCTGCTCCAGACTAAGTATAGATACAGATAGCAGACCTGTACAGGGGGTTGAACAGACGCTATGTGAAGAACAGACTGACACGCGCACACACACACACACACACACACACACACACACACACACACACACACACACACACACACACACACACACACACACACACTCATTTACCTGCTCTTTAACAGGGAATGTGAGTCATCCTGTTATCAGCGTGTCTGAGATGAGCTATCACCACAGAACATGGAGCAGTCACACTTCATTCCTTATAATGTGGTGCTATTTCAGAATCAGGAAGTACATAATGTGTGAAGAATATGGCACCATTATCCTGTTCCTTAATACATAAGTGGGCACACAACTGTTTTTTTTTTTTTTGTTTTTTTTTTTTAAAGTTTGTGTGACATAGCAATTCCACTGTGTTTTGGTGAAAACTAATTTTCAAGTCTGTTTAGTTTCCAAATGATTGGCTGCAGCAGCTGCCAGAAATCCCTCAGCAACAGACCAGTAAACCTTTGGAGGATATAGTTAGAATCAGCTGCAAGTCAGAATAAGTCATTTAGAGTTTTTGATCCCTGTGGATATTACATAGCAGTGTTAGTATCATAATGATGCCCAGAGACACTTGCCATGTATTATTTTTGTAGTCATTTTTTTCCCTTTTATAGACTAAAAAAAAAGCTTAAAAGGTTATTTCAATCATATTATAAACACAGTAGTTTGTTTGTGATCAACCTTAAATCTAACAATTGTAGATGTTTTAAATATCTGTTAAACCTTCAATTCAATAGTCCTTCACTTAATTTAAGTTTCACATTTCTCATGTTTGCCAATCTAGCATGCATCTTGAAGACATCAGCTGATCTGATGGATGCTTTCATTCAAAGCGGATGCATTCTCCTGATAGTACATTTTTCTGTCTTTGGTTGTCATACTAAGAATTTACAGTCACAATATAACAGCTACCCCTGGAAGTGTTAGCAATGTTTTTACTGAGCGATTAAATACTAGGTGTGAGATTTGATGTGTTAGATTATCCCTACAAGCAGCTTTGATGATAGAGAGTTTCACTTTATAGAAGGCTGGCTGCAATTTTTATGGGTTGTTTTATTAGAAAATCCACATTTTTGTAAGATGTGGGCACCAGCGACAAACGTAGTGACTGAAGCTGCGATCGTGTGATTCAAATTTCTATCTGGCAGGAAGGATTTACCACCTGCACATCTGCTGTCAACTTTTTCCTCTATGACCTCTTTCAAGAGATGAATCACTCCTCAACTACAACCTTCACTGAGGTGTCTGTGCTTCCCAGGTGGTGATTATGGAAGTGCAGGGGCTGAAGTCTCTGGCTCCAAACAGGATTGTCTACTGCACCATGGAGGTGGAGGGAGGCGAGAAACTCCAAACCGACCAAGCAGAAGCATCCAAGCCAACGTAAGAGCCCGAGCATGCACGTGTACACGCTTGCGTTTTTGTGCGAGTGTGAGCTGTTTTCCACGCTGCATTGCTCGTGGAATTGATCTACTATGCTTTAAAGTTGACCCAGCTTTCAAAAACAGATAAAGATAAACCAACAAAATTAGTGATCCTTATTATGAATGTAAACAATATATACTCTTATGTATACATGTGACATACCTTCATTCATTTTATTTATGCTCCATTAAAGCATGAATAGGATATTATTATTATTATTGTTATACCATTACCTACATTCATCTTAAACAAGTGAATGCAAACTGCTTTTCATTCCGTGTAAAACGATTAATATGAATTTGCTTTATCTTTATTCTTTTCTAATGCAGAAGAGTAACAAGCACAGATGTTTTGGCTGATACCTTTCCCATGAGCAGGCAGGACACATTGACTTTAAGTGTTTAGGAATAAATTTGAGATATTTTTTTACAAAATGCATAATGTTTTTCTATCCACAGTCAGTGATTCCACTAGTGGCAGCAACAGTCAGGCACTAGATGGAGACAACTTTTAATCGTTCATTTGATCCAAGGGGGAGATATTATTTTGATCATTTTAATTAACTTTCCAATAATCTAACTCTGTTATTTTTAAGCGTTTACAGCTGAGATTCTGTCCAATTCTTTTATTGATCTTTGGTGCCTCCTGTGATTTGCTTCAATTGCCCTGAGTAAAATGCGCTCACAAGAAAATACACTTAAAACTTTTTGCAAGCCTACGTGGCCAAGTTTTCCTGCTACTCAATAGGTTCCAGGGGTTATAGAGAGATATTTCCAGCTCTTTTTGTTAGTATTCCCTGTAAGTCATTTCCTCTGAAAGGCACTTTGCATGTGAGACACTGTGTTTAAAAAGAAATGGGACTGTGCAGTTGAGCAAAACTTAAATTTTCTTCTTTGAACTCTATCAATTATTAGGTCCACAGCAGCAGATTCTGCTCTTGCAGTTGCACAAAACACACCTGTTCCTGAACCTGCACTTAATGAAATATAAGTTTAATGAGAATTGGGGTGAGTCTTAACAACAAATCCCTAACCACGAGGGAAAACAAAACCCCTTACTGTCTCTATTTTGTTAAAGCAGTTCAAGCCGAGTCACCTATGATTCACAGCTGGGAGATTTCTGACTCAGCCGATAGAGGTGTGAAAATTCAGTGTAATCCAAAGTATATTAATATTGTTTGCATAATTTCTTCCTTCCTTTTCATGCCCCAACAGTTTGCATGTGTCCTAAAATACTTTACCTGGCTTCTTGTCATGCCAGTTCATAAAATCCTATCTACAACAATGATGGTGTCCCAGTGATGTGAAATATATCTTCTACTAAACACATCTACCTTTTTTCAGTTTTGCACAGTACAAGAGACGAGAGAAAATGTCCATGAAACATTCATGCAAATTTGAGCTATTTTAAGGCCCAGATGTCTTCCTCTGATCTCCCTAATTCAAGAGCCATTTTATGGAGAGAGTGCGAGAGAGATGGAAGGACATAAATGAGAGAAGGGATTAGATGAGAACAAGGCGAGTGTAGTGGGTGTGTGTGTGTGCGTGGGTGGGTTATGAACACAGATAAAACACATAAACACACGAGATACATGTATTAATGTACACACTACTGTGGGTTATATGCATACAGTAAGTGCTGTGCTCCAACATTTAGCTATTGTATATTTGCACTCGTTTGAATTATTAAGAGGTTGATATAGTGAACATTTTTTTGTTATTGTCTGGTAACTCTGCTGTTTTTGTTGCTTTTTTGTTGTTGTTGTTGTTTTTGATGAATCACCGGAGCACACAAAGGCTTTCATATATTTTGGAGAAAGAGCTGTCGGAGCACAGCACTGTCACATCCAGTAATAGACCACAGATTGATCCACAAGGTCACCTTCATGCCAGCACAATGCTTCCATCTGAAATCAACACACAGCTCACCACTAGCTCCTCACCCTCAGTCACCAGCTCCTCTGCTCTGTGTACGTTGGAGCTGCAGCATCTTTATGTACATTAAGTTGCAATTAATTATGAATGTTAGAATTTGTTACAAGAAAAACTGATTTCCGAGGGTGGAAATTGACACCATGTCCTCCGTACCTCACTGCAGAGTAAGAATCCAGGCCTTTATATTTTTTTCCTGAGGCTGCACATAGGAGCGTGACATGTTGGCAGTAGCAGATGTCAGCAAGATGCAACAAAGGTTCATGTATGTTGTGTAACATGATTCCAGTAGATTGCATTCTCCTTGTGTTTTTTGCTTGTTTTAATTCTTCAATATGTTTGTAAAGCCAAGTCATTATTCATAGTCATAGTTATTTGCACTAAAAGGTTAGACTTACATTTTTTCCAAGTCTGTCTTGAAAAGTATTCACATGCCAATGAGCACTTGCAGCTCATAGCACTGTTGGACTCCTGTCCATATTGACCACAAAGCAGCCCATTATTTATAATAATAATATAATAAGCTTATTTGCTTTCTTGCCAGCAGTTTGATCATCAATACCATGTCTGTAAGATAAATAGAGTCCACTCAGAAAGTATCCAGTTCCTTTATGTTATGTTGCAAAAAATTTTTTAATTTTATTTATTTATTTATTTTTTTAGCATAATCCTGTGACATAACTGAAAGTGAAAAAAATCAAGGTTGTCTGAACATTTATTCACACACACACTTATTATAAGGAAAGAAAACAAATGAAACATTTCACCTTAATGTATCCAAAGGTAACAACATCCAAGCTACTGTATGAACACCTCTGCAGCTCTCTAATGAGCGCATATCTATTAATCACAACAATCATAATCACTAATTGTAGACAATTGCTTTACCTGGTATTATTTGCTATGTCCTGACTGAGAGCAGTTTACAGTTACCAGTTCACGGTCAAACAAACAAATTATGAGGTTTCAGGAGTCTGAGTCAGACAAATCAAGTGGATAAGTCTTTTGTACCAAATTAAATGTTTGTGACACATGCCCTCCACCATGGCTCAGTGAGGAAACACTGTCCGTGTAAACACTAAGAGTCAATCTGATTTGAAAAAAATCTAGAAAATAATGCACCTGATTGAACTGATCTGCACTGCTGAAGACTCGTTAGTTTCACTGTACTTTCAAAGCCATTTTTGCATTGTTAAAAAAAATATAAACCTGTTTTAAGGCAGAAAAATGTGATCTTCAACTTTACATTATAACCCGGGCACAAATTTTGAGCCTGGTCTTTTCTGGTTTTCTATGCATTACATTTACTTACAAATGAATAGATTTCCTCCTCATTTTCCTTGCAGTAATAGCAGTTTTCTGCTATTAGCACAGCACTTTGAAGAAGCTCTTTCTTTTGAAAGATGTTATACAAATTAATTGTCTTGGCTGTTGAGACATCCCTGTGATGAGGGATAAATTAATACAATACACTTGACAACAGAAGTTAATTTTAGCCAGTCTGTGGCATCTCTCTGTTGCAAACCCACAAAGCAATTTTGGCTGTTAAGACGGGTGTTTTGTAATTTAAAAAAATAAAACAATCTTGCAATGTGCAGCCTTAAGGATGTCTGGTATATAAATAGTAGGAATGCATTTAGAACAAGTGACAGTAAGGCAGAGGAATAAAGTGTCTGTGTTATCTTCTGTTTATTCTGACTTTGACATGCACTAGATGTCTTTGACTGTGCAGTATTTTGTCTTTTATGCAATATTTCTAGTCACCCATCATCTTTCTTTTAAGATAAAAAGATATACACGGCCATGTGTCTCCATTAACAATGTATTGTCTGTCCAGTTGTATATAGCAATCCCTGTGGCCCAAAGACTGTCAACTGCCATTTCAAAGCTGTATTAGAGTATCAAAAAAACATGGATTTTATTTATTTGATTGCTATATTATTTGTCTATTTAATGTAGTTTACAGATTTTTTATGTAATTTAAGATGGAATATGTTGAGAAGAAGCTGAAATCAATCTTCCAGACATTAGCGTTAACTGACAAGCAAAAGATTAGCGGTGATTGCTGCAGATGAAGTCAGCATGTGGGAACACTATGCTACTACGCTGTCATGGAAGCTAACCTCTGGAGTGTTTTTTGTTGTGCCTTTCAGCTGGGGGACCCAAGGGGACTTCACCACCACACACCCTCTGCCTGCTGTCAAGGTGAAACTGTTTACAGAGAGCACAGGGGTGCTGGCACTGGAGGACAAAGAACTGGGCAGGGTAACACCTTTTTTCTTAGTTTGTTTATTTGCTATTATTACCAGCAGAGCAATGATCTGATCTCAACACACAGCTGTGAAAATCAGTAGTCTATTGATGATAAATAAACACAGAAATACATGCACGACCAGTCCTCGTGAGCATGTCGTTGTGGATTTGTGTATCTAAGTTCAGATGAAGTTGCCTTTAACTATGTGACAGTCAGATTTTAATAAACTAAACTGAGTCTCTAGGCTACTACTACCTAATTGTGATTCAGAAATAACCTTTAGATTTTTTTGCAAGGTAAACATGAGGCCAGTTGTCAAAATGGGAAAATCTCTTGCTCTATAGAGATCTGCGCTAGTCCTACTGAATTTACATTTTTGTCTGAGCAAAAAAAAAAATGATGAAGGAGAAAACAATTATACATTTGTTGGCTCCCAGTAAATACTTCTCCTTTTTACTTTTTATTTGTATGCGTTCACATATTGCTTGATGGATTTGACCTGTGCGCGAATGAATTCTCTTGCTGTACTCATAGGTACAGATACAAGCTGATTTAAGAAAGAACTTCTTTTTCCATTTACAAGAACAGATTTCCAGTTCTGAACATAAAATTCAAGTGTAGAGAGAGCAGTTTCCTGAAGTGGAAATGTGTAAGGTTACTGTGATAGTTGGTTAAGGAAGGTGGTGTTGCTGGTTTGCGATTAGGGTGACCCTTCTGTAATGGCAGTGACCTTGGCTGTGACAAGGCTCTTTGATCTCCCACTGCAGCAGCGTTGGCAGGAAAGCAGGCTTCCTCAAAGCTCTTTAACTCAGCAAAGAGAGATTAGGCCTCCTCTTCGGGGAGGCAGAGCAAAAGCGCCGTTCTGTTTCTTGCCACTGACTCACGTTATTCTTACACTTTCAAGAAATGCGAAACACAAACGCACATGTTCACCAGGCCTTGAAAACACACTGATTGGTGTTGCTTAATGTTGCACAGGATGAGATCAAAGATTTACCCCCTGGCTATCAGCACTAGTAATTAAGGTGTCTGACTTTATGCTGCCTTTTTTTTTTTTTTTTATCTGAGTGCAGGTTGTCCTCCACCCAACCCCTAACAGCCCCAAGCAGTCAGAGCTCCACAAGATGACTGTGACCAAGGCTTGTCCCGACCAAGATCTCAAGATCAAACTGGCCATACGTATGGACAAACCACAGAACATGAAACACTGCGGGTAAGAGAGACGCTTCTATGTAAACGCTCCCATTCATTTTCCACGTCTTTCTTAAAGGATCCCAGCCCTCTCAGCTTCTTGGCCTCATTTCTTGTCACGTACCATGGAAAAATACTGTGAAGGACACTACTCCCCCTGGTGGACATTAGTTTGTAGTTTAGATTTTTTTTTTTTTTTTTAATTAGAAGCTGCCAAAAAACTCAAAATATTGAAAGCACCATCAATCAAAGTCCATTAATCTATCCCTTATGCTATTCGTCAAAAGAATTTAGGTCAACTTGTCAAATTTCTGTGGCAAACCACATTTTTTATATCAGACAATGAGCTGTTTCTGTGGGCCAGATCCATTCAGGAATTTATGTTTATTATCAGTGGCATTAGGGTTTTATCTTCTTGTGTGTGAACAATCTTTTGACAGGTATCTGTGGGCTTTTGGGAAGAATGTGTGGAAGCGCTGGAAGAAGCGTTTTTTTGTCCTCGTGCAGGTTGGTTTTCTTAGAAATAAAACCGTGTTTAGCCAAGTTGAAGAAGTAATGACCCTCTTAGTTGAGGTCATTGCTGTTGAGGTTTTTAGTCCATTAGTTGGCTTTAAAGATTCCTTTAAACCTACTGAGTCACAAAATTGAGTGCTCCTGGAGGATAATACAAATATTTCTATGGACTGCACGTATTGTTATGCAAGACTACTTTAGAACATAAGGTCGGTTTATATTCTACTGATATCTAGGGAAATAGGTAGACTGCTCCTGTTGAATTAAAAAAAAAAAAAAAAAGGGCTATTTCTAAATTTCATTACTCAAGAATGATACAGAATTCAATGTCCTAATTTTTTTTCTCTGGCTGGTTGAAGTGATGATTAATCATCTGCTTTGTAGGTGAGTCAGTATACGTTCGCCATGTGTAGCTACAGAGAGAAAAAGTCAGAGCCACAGGAACTTCTACAGCTGGATGGATATACTGTGGACTACAGTGACCCCCAGCCAGGTGAGACAAGTACACCTCCACAACTACAGGTGCACATAGGTATACATGGTGAAAAAAAAACAAATAACCAAAAAAAAAAAAAACTTTTTATTGATCACCCCTCTTTGTTAGGCTTGGATGGTGGCCGGGCTTTTTTCAATGCAGTGAAGGAAGGTGACACTGTGATCTTTGCCAGTGATGATGAGCAGGACCGCATCCTGTGGGTCCAGGCCATGTATCGCGCCACTGGCCAGTCCCACAAGCCCGTCCCACCCACTCAGGTCCAGAAACTTAACTCCAAAGGGGGTGCCTCAGCCCAAATGGATGCTCCCATTTCTCAGTTCTGTAAGTAGCCCAAAACACAACATGGTCACTTAAGCAGAAAGCAGTTTCCATCCACAAAGCAGTGAAAGCTCTAACCCATAAATGTCTCACGCCATGCGCTCCACACTGCAGTCACAAAACGTGCTGGTAGAACTAACACACAAGCACCCACACACATGCCTTGATCTCTCACAGATCCCTCCAGCATCTGATGGACTTCCACTCATTGTCACCACTCCCACAGTGTTTAAAGGTGCAATTCCATGCTATTCCATCAGTCTGTTCACAAGGACCAACCAACCCAAAAAAAACTTTCATACAGCAGCAGGGTATGCCGTGCAAACTTTGTATAAAAACTAAATAGGTCACCACACATAAGATTTGAACATTCAAGCCTGCTGGGGTTGAATCCAGACTGACAGTGCCAGGGTGTGCTGCTCTTGTCCTAACCGTAGGCCTGTGTTAATCCAGTTGTAGCGCTAGAGGGCTGCTGTGAAGGCAGCCATGGCTCTGAGATTGTTCCCTTGTAACTGATGGCCAAGCCAGACATGTCTAAAGTTTTAACCAATCTGTCACTGTACTTGCACCTCTAAGCAGCCCACAGCTCAGGTAGCTCAAAGTGAAGGTAAGACTGTTACAGTAGTGTGGCATCTGTTCCAACTTCTGTTGTAACCGTCTCCTGTGTCCTCCCCTCATTAAAGAAGGGAATATGATATTTTTTTGTAAGTATCACCACAATTTCAGCCAGCAATGCTTCTCTTCACACAATCTGTATTTATTCTAGTTGGTTTTTGGCCTATCCTGTCAATCTTGTCAATCATTTTCTTCTTATTCTGGACCAAAAGTTCAAACTAATGTATTTTTTGCTCATAACTACACTAACCTTTCTAACTTAATGTTGCATACTGCTTAACAATCCACAATAATAGATCCTGCTATTCAGAACAAAACATATTTTTTGTGTGCATCTTTTGACTTCACAGATTAAAAAAAAAAATTCAACTCTGTTGAATATTTTTTGTTTTTTTTTTACTCAGAAGGAAAATAGAAAAATAATTGGCATTTAATAAAACATTTAAAAACCAAAACCTAGGCTTACAATAATAATAATAATAGTAGTAGTAATAATAAAAATCGTTAAATCCCCGAGTTTATTTCACTCTCTGTTAATCATATCATTGTAATAGAATGAAATAGAAAGAAATATATGAACTACACAAATTGGGCCAGTTATTCAGAATCCAATCACATAAATTCTATGTTGTTTCTCCATTGGTTTCTTTGTCCAGTATGTGATTGTTCTTGTGGTTAGTTGACGCCTCTGATGCCAGCTGTTGCCATTCAAAGCCTCCTCACAGTGGCACAGACCTCCTACCCCCTCCCTGAAACATTGTGGCACACCACGCGTACATGTTTCACCCCCTGGTGGTCTTGAATGGCACTGGGACCATAACATACACAGCCCTCCTGACTCTGCTGCAGTGGACTGATGGAAAACAAGAGTCCTATGAAGGTTCTGAGTGATGTGCTATCACTTTAAATATTAAAAATTATTTAAAAAAAATAAAAAATTTAGTGCACAGCATACACCATAAGAGTTATCATAAATGTGGTAGAGCTTACTATGTTGGGCTTGCTGTATAGATCATACAGAAAATACAACATATATCATACTGATCAAAACTTCCACAGGTGGCTTAACGGGGTACTCCAGTGATTTCCATGAAGTTTGGGTCACCATTAAAGAGGCTGAGATTTTCAGCCCTAACTATGGATAAGATACAAAAACACCATCTTTTGTCTGGTAGACACAAATTTCTTTACAATGCAAAATATGTTAATAGTAATGCAGACTAATGTGATGTGACTGTAACGTCACCAGGGTAATTTGTTTAACTTGACAAATTAGAACCACACAGGACATTATACTTTGGCTTTGACAACATGTGTTTGCATTCACCCATTTTCATAGGAATTTTCAAGTTACATATAGAAAATCTTGATATATATATATATATATATATATATATATATATAT
>CM076649.1:7678410-7705273 GCA_038496675.1 Rachycentron canadum | reverse complement strand
CCCTCCTCCTACAGTAGATGAGCTTGTAGATAGACGCTAGACCGGTGTTACACCTCCAGAAAGGAGAGATTTCATTTTAATTTCTTTTGATTGCCTTTTGTTTGCCTGAATAGGAGAACACCTGTGTCATGTGTCCATACTTTTGTACAAATACAGGAGTTTTCATTCATTTCCCCCATATCCCAGAGAATGATACAGTTTTGCCTCTGTCGGCTTCATGCTATTTACCCATGTACTTGCACCAAATTGTATTGCTACCCTATTAGAGTTCTCCGGTAGTGGTATGCCTGTTAGTGTGCTCTGTAGAGATCATGAATACACTGCAACATATTCAAGTATTGTCAACTTGCAAATGCGTAGAGAAAAAAGAGAAAAAAAAAAAAAAAAAAAGGAATGCCAAAACAAGGAAAAAAATGCTAATTTGAAAATGGGTCTGCAGATGTGCATGACATTTAAAAGCTCAATAAAAAGTCACTATGTTCTCCAGCATGTGATAATTTGTAAATGTATGCAAAAGTACTTGCCTATTCACTTTGGTAATTTGATCATTTTTTATTCATGGTTGAGCTAATTATCAAGAAGTTATTGTGAGTTATGATAATGTTGTAGTAGTGAGTGTATTCTGGACTTCAACTCCATTTCTTCATATAATCCAACAAAAGGAGATATAGCCAACTCACTGTGTGTCACAGTCAAACCCCAGGCACCTTCTGTTCACTCTTCTCTTTCTCACTATCTTAACACTCCTCCACAACATCACTTCCTTTGTAACTTGCCCCTGAGTGAATCTTCCTCTTGTGGTCATCGGTTTCCTCCAACACTTGTCTGACCACTGTCTCTGTCCCATTCAATGGTTGTCTCACCCACTAAACCCTCTTTCATCCTGTCCTGCACCATCTCTGATCCAGCACTGGCCTCACCTCTACAGCCATCAACTATCTTTGCTCAATGTTTCAAGACTTTATTTTTTAACTGTCCTACTCTTTTACCTTTTGACTTATTGTATCTGTCTTGTCCCTCTACCTTGAACAATTTCTGTTTCCATCATCCGCATCTCACAGGTTTTCCTTCTCAGATTGGAGTAAAAAATAACAAAATTTCCTGAAGTGCAACCTTCTGTAGGTTCCTTTTTTAGCATTTTTTGTGAATGTTTAGTGCCCTCTCTCCCTTCCCTCTCACTGACCTGGAGGTTGACAAATGTCAGTTGTGTTCTGTTTGGTACTCCGGCCCTGCCCACCCAAGCTCAGGCCTCCACTTCCTACCCTCACCCCCAAATCACTGTCACTCATGTCAGCGTCTCATGGACATGACACCTGTCACTCACACAGAGGACATGATGTGCATCTCTTATCTATTTTGAATCACCCTTGTCCCCATGATTTCATCTCTGACAGCTTTGTTGTTTACAGAGCGAGAAATTAGGGTCAGGTTAGTTAGTTAGTAGATATTATCTATTTATGTTTAGGGATATAAAAATACATTAAATAAACATTTTTTTTCCATCAATGTTTTCATCACCCTTATTTACTGAGTTTCATCTAAAGTTTCATTAAATTTTTTATACAATTTGATGTTACTAATGTTCTTTCTTAATTGAATTTCACAGAACAGGATTAGCGTTTTCAAAATCTGAACATCCTCCTTGTTACAGAAAAGGTTAATGGCAAAAGTTATGAAGCAAGACAAACATTTAAAACATGACAGAGCCTTATTGTCCAGGATCTATTAACTGGAGAGATATCTGCAAACCTCCAGTCCATAACTTTTTTTACGACTTTGCTTTTTTTTTTTTTTCTTGAACTAGCACTTGATACTGTAGCTATACAGTGAGTTCAAATTGAGTTGAATGAATGAATTACACTTTTGCCATGTTTGTGTCTTTTTTGCTAGCACACGTCTCAATATTTGTCAGGACCTGAGTGACGTTCAAGAATCGCGAATGGCAGAATCTATTGAATACATTAATCAGAATGCATTTAATTTTATCCAGCAGCACTTCTTCAAACACGCTTCAGATATGTAAAAATGTATTTCTACTGCAAAACATCAGGGAGTGGGGTATATTAATATTCATGCATGCACATACAGTAGAAACACCCATCCCTCTGAGCTTAGATTCAGATCGATAGAATCTCATTCACCAATACATCAAATCTCTTTACGCTGCCTGACATAATGCAAGTTGACAATGTAAGCTGTAAGTGTTTATAATTTGCCCTTAGAAGTAGCCATAAAAATCCCTGGTGTTTCTGTGTTGTGATGAAGACTTGCATTTGCCCATGCCTCACTGATGTCTTCTCCTCTGAACCGTGTGCTTTTCCCTGTGCTGTTGGCTGGATAGACGCTGACAGAGCTCAGAAACATGGCATGGATGAGTTTATCTCCGCTAACCCCTGTAGCTTTGACCACGCCTCGCTTTTTGAGATGGTGCAGCGGCTCACGTTGGATCACAGGCTCAATGACACCTTCTGCTGCTTGGTGAGTGTCAAAAGTGTCAAGTGCATGGCAGTGGGGCTGTTGTCGCTAGCCGATGTGCACTAACGCAATCCCCATCTGTGTTTGTGTTGTACAGGGATGGTTCAGCCCAGGCCAGGTGTTTGTCTTGGATGAGTATTGTGCCAGGAACGGGGTTCGAGGTTGTCACAGACATCTGTGCTACCTGCGTGATCTGCTGGAAAGAGCAGAAAGTGGGGCTATCATTGACCCCACTCTTCTCCACTACAGCTTCGCTTTTTGTGCTTCCCATGTGCATGGGAACAGGTGTGCCCTAATCCCTTCTTTCAAAATGTGTGTGCTTTGCAAGTGACATTGATGAACACGATTTGAAAGCACATGAAGATTATGATATTAAAAACTCAATACAGCATACAAAATGTATACCTCCTATATGCCATGCAGAGTAGGCAGGCACACTAAATCTCCATAAACACCAATCTGTTTGTCTTCCATCTTTGTAGTTTAGTCATATTTATGTTGTTGTTTTTCTGTTGATTTTTGCAGCATTTTGTGTTATGTTGTTAATCAATTCTGTATCTCTATATATTTCCTTGTTTTCTACCATTTTTCTTTGTTTTTTTTTCTCTCTGTCCTTTGTTGCCATAGTCTCTTACTGTCCATATTATTCATCCTCCCATGCGTCCGTTAAAGTCAGAGAGGGCAGCAGTTACTGGGGGCCGCTGGGCTATGAGGCCCTCATGTCCCCAAAGAGCCCCCAAAGCCCAGATCCTCGCACTGCTTCTAAACGAGTACGCATATTCAAGTTTAGAAAGAGAAAGGATTCCAATATACCACTCTTTCAAGGGCAAAAAAGGTGAGACATTGTCAATTATTTGTATGTGTAACGCAAATGGAACTCAAGAACCAAATCTCACACTATTTACAGAAAGCTCCCGGGGAGCTGATAGCTTACAGCCAGTGTGTTCTTCTTTTTCTTTTTGCTGTTGCTCCTGTTGGACTCAGATCAGAGGTTGCATAAGTTGAACCTCTGCAGGGTTTCAGCTGGGTTAAAGTGTGTGGGTGTGATCCTCATAGGCCAGACGGGCTGAGCACAGTGAAAGTGGATGAGAAGGAGCGATTTGAAGACATCAAGGAGCGGTTGCGTGTGATATTGGAAAACCAGATTGTAAATTTCAGGTGACTGCCAACTCACCAATTGCACATTACATCAAGTTGTAACATTATGCGCATATGCCTATACATTTTCTGTCTACATCTTATCTTGTAGATATTGTTTCCCCTTCGGTCGTCCAGAGGGTGCACTGAAGGCCACTTTATCTTTGCTGGAGAGGGTTTGTAAATGATAAAAAAAAAAAAAAAAAACCTCTATGCCCCATGGAAGGAGAACTGTGATGTAATGAAAACAGCTTATATAATTCCTCTTTAATGTGCCCTGCAGGTCCTGATGAAGGACATTGTGACCCCAGTTCCACAAGAAGAAGTTAAAGGAGTTATCCGCAAGTGTTTGGAGCAGGCTGCCCAGCTCAATTACCAGCGGATTAAAGAATATGCTAAAATTGAAGGTAACAAGAAACTCACAACCCATCATTTAGTCTAACATTTAAATATCAATATTTGAAATGCATTCATTTTGCATCGTTTCAGAGGGAAATGCTGAGTCAGTGGTTGTGTGTGAAATAAAACACCTTTTCTAAACAAAGTACTACATATATATATATTCCCAGAATATCCCTTTTCCTACTCCAGTATGAGATTGCACTTGTCATTGGTTTTTATTTGTTTATTTATTTACATGTGGAGAATTATTTTGCTATAGGTATATTTGTATCCGTATCCCAGATGATTTGTGGCATCCCAAATGTGACAGTTTGTTGGACACTTTCTGTCTTAGTCCAATAACTCTCTCCTTTGTTTCAGGCCTGCTTTAGCTCTGTGCTGTTTCTGTAGGTCAAGTTGGCTTTTGTGTAGAGGTGTGTGAGTAAAAATGCATTCAAATCCAAAGCCCTGAAATCTTTTGATGTGCCAATCTCTCGTTGTGCCGTGACTATTCAACCTGTGCAGTATCTTGGCCTCTGGCGTTTGATAATTGGAGTTGCAAGGTTAGTCTAACTGAATGGTCGGACTCCCAGCTCCCAGCCAACGCACACTCCCCCTCTCCCATTATCTTATTCCAGCATTTACTTCTCTGATATCTCCAGCTGATGCTTCCTGCCCCCCTTAACACCCCTCTACCTTCAAATACTAGCAACTCTCCTGTCACCTCTGTCTTATGTTCTTACTGAAGACCACTATCTTCCGCTCCCTGTCCCTCCCTCACCCCCTGTCTGCTCTGCTTTTTTATTTTCTCCTTGCTCACAGTTGTTGGCTTTGCCACATTATCACTTTATTTGACTACTTTCCGATGTGATAAGTGGCTTTTAACCAAAGGAATGCTGGGATTGAACACCTACAAACCAGCATCAGACACCTGCATGTGCTTTGAGACAGAACGACATGATCTTTCTTTATTGGCATGGATTACATATCAGAAATGACATCAACGACAAGACATTTAAATAATGTCTTATTCTCCCTTGCTGTGTCTTTTCTTCCAGTATGTTCATTAAATGCATTGACATGGACTTTGCACATTTACATGGAGAACTCTGATGTTGTTTATGTTTGGAAAGAAATCCCCCAGGGTGCTAAAGATACTAAGGATTTAAACCTTACTATCTTGCCATGCAATGCGAATTTACTTCCCACTGTCCTTGTGAGACACCTGCTTCAAAACAAACCAAACATTTGACTTTACTATGGGGCCTCCTGCCCAGCAGAGTTTCGTTTTCACCTGGACAGCCCTCTTCCCATCAGCCTCTGACCTGTAGCCTTCCCACCTCTGACCCCAGCCTCTTGCATGCCCCAATCCTTTTTTATAGGGAAAAAGAGGGAAATGTATGAGCACCCTGTCTTCTGCTTGGCGTCTCAAGTGATGGATTTAACCATCCGTGAGTACCTTCATCATCCTCTCCCCACTACCTCTCCTCCCCCTCCTTCTCATTCACCTCATCCCAATTCTGCCTCTCCTCCTTCTCCAGAGATGTTGCTCCTGTCATGCTTGTTTTTTATCTGTGCCTTTTGTCTGTGAGAGTGAGTGGGGAGCGCACTATTCGAGAGATCTGAGCAGTACCACATTGAATCAGTCGGGGTCCTTTTTTTAGTACCATCTGTTTGTGATGGACATGAATGAGCAGTCTGGTCTGTAAGCTTCTTTCTTTTGGTTGGATGCCCATTCCTTTGAATTGAATGCATTTTTACATTGCTTACATTGTTATCTCCTCCAGTCATTTGGTCTGATCATGTGTCAGTGGTGTGCTGTACCAAACAGGTAGGCTTTTTTTTTCACTGTGACACAAGAGATAGTTAAGGAGCATCTGTCGACAGAGCTATTGTATGGGGAGAACAGGTTAGGGTGTCTGAATTTAACAGTTCCTGTTTGTGTTTTGTTTTTTCTTTTCAAATCAATCCAAGTCACTCAATGTGTCCTGGGGTCTATTCCAGAAAGCAGGTTTTCTTTACCCTGAGATGAGGGAAACTTTGAGTTTTCTGTTCCAGATATTGAGATCACTTTAACTCAGAGTCAGTTACCACAGTAACTTACTTGATGAAGTTAACCTGCTTTCCAAAATGTTTTCTCCAGCAAACCCGGAATTTCTGTCTATCTTGTCTTAAGCTTGATCAAGGAAACCAGAGAAAACATCAATGCCTTTACCCAGTTTTTACCCATCTCAGAAACAACCTGAACCCAACATTTATTCAGATCTCATTCATAGAGGGATGTGCAGAATTCCTATTGGTTTGTTCAACAAAAAAAGCCAGAGCATCTCCTCCTGTAGGATTTACCAACTCCTGCTGAACTCTCACCTGCTTTGGGTTGAGTTATCGCTTTAGAAAACTTCCTTACACTAACACAGCACCTCATATTCTCATTCATATGGTCAAAGTGCTCAGAGTGTTGAAGTTTACATTGGGAGAAGATTAACTGATTGGACATGAAACAAATATTACATCTATTCACTGTGCATCTTTATAACACTGAGACTCTGTGGACTCTGATAACTGTCAGATTCCTTTACACTCGAACATTTATTATACATTCATCACTGTAAATTAAAAAAAAGGTTATGTGTGGAGCTTTAAACACACATGAGTAATTATTTCTCATGCTCTGATGTGTTACAGTGCTAGGACAGTCCTATTATAGCTCATATCATATTGATGTTGTGATATCTCTGAGTGAGAACATTGAATATAGGCTGCATTTAGGCTGAAATGGTCTTGAAAGCTTTTCGGTCAATGTATGAACATTTAAACCGTGTTGAAATATAGTTGGATTTTGTAATATTTATAATATATCATATATTGTAAGATTGTAAAGTAGACATCTAAAAAATTTACACCCAGTTTTAACCTTGATACATTTTCAACTGAAAATCATCAAAATCATGAAACTGTTCCTGTTCCTTCAAAATCATTAGTCGTAGAATATAGGCAAGTTGAGTTTATTTGTGCAGCACATTATCATATAACAGATTCCAATAGTTAGTTAAGTAAGTAAGTTAAGTTAATGATCCTAAAATGAAAGAAGTTAAAGTCTGTCTAAATAATGTAGTATGAACTTACTGACTTCGTTCTCTATCACTGTCATTCTGTTGTGTTTAAAAGCAACATTTTCTTAAATGTTTCTCATTAAGATTTGTGGATTAAAAAAAGAGGCTCTGCTCTTTATTTAGTGAACATATTCAGAGATGAACTAACTCTGAGTAGCTATTCTGGGAATGAAACCCCAAAGTTTCCCACTCAGACCTCAGTATTAGAGTCAGAGTTTTTTAAACCTGCTTTCTGGACTGTCCATGATCCTGGCAGCTGTTTGTGTGTCCTACCTGTTTAAAATAGTCTAAGCTTTTGTCTGTTTGTTAACAAACATCTTATCACTATTTTAATTTCCAATTTTCCACAGGGTGATGTTTCAGTGTTTCTGTTTTTATTCTATGTTTGTGACGTTTGTCTGTTGCCTAGAAACCTCAGTCCCTGGAGCTGAAAATGTCCCAGCAGATTCTTTGAAAGGGTCACATGGTGATGAATAACAATTCTGAGCTTTCCCCCTGTAATGTGGCAATAACCCTAGGACCGTGCTAATTCTAAACATCTCCTCTTTATCTTTTTCTCTCCTTTTTTTTCTCGCTGAAGTTGAGAAAGGTCAAAAGGATCAAAAGGATCCAGGTGAACTCATGTTTAGCTTGTGGTCTAGCCACAGCGCACACATACATGTACATACACACAGACCTTAACCCCTCAAACCCCTTCACACACACATATTTTGTCAATAGATACAGAATATATGCATCTATGCACTGAAGTTACCTGTAGGACAGTATATTATACACACTGGTAATATTATTAAGTTCTCAAATGTCTTGCCATGTTTTAAGCATCTCTTTTTGTAAGATAAACACAGTAGAGATTGTATTACTTTATATCAATCCAGATGTGGCACAAAACAGTTTGTTTGTTCTGGAAATTTTTTTCAATTTGTTCTGATTTGATCCAGTAGTTAATCATTATCATAATTATGTGGTGGTTGTTGTATGTGGCAGAAACAAAATGTATCAAATATATATCAAATCAATTTGCATTAATATTTATAGAGTAATACAATCTCTTATGAAAGGAATAAGTTTTATATTTGCCTAAATGTTAAAGTAAGAATTTAAAAAGAGTGACATAAGCAACATATTCATTTAAACCTCATCAGCAAATACTAATATTTTAAGATCAGATTTTTGAAAAGCATATATGTACATGCATTTTCTTAATATCATTTATTACCTTACATCATGACACATTTAAATAAAAATTTTCTACTCATTTTAGATAATTTAAGAGCCAGTTTTCACCATATATACAAAGCAAACAAACAAAAAAATCCTACTTTGGCGGTTTGCAGTCACGCAGATAGTCATATTATTGTGAGTCCACTTCATCTACAGTTTACTCTAATGTCCCTGAGGTGGAATTGGTCTTGAAACACACAACATACATAGACATAAACATAAAATGCATGAAACATAATAAGATCCAAAGGAAAAACTTCTAAAAATAGAAGCTTAAAAGCCATCACACACAAATGCATGTAAAAAGTTTTCAGCAGGTGACCGCAAGACATAACATCCAGGGCACACACATCCAACCAACCGTGCGATTTGCAGCTGGTTGCAGACATCTGCTTGTGACATGTTTGTCTCTACCTGAAACGATGCAGGTAACCTGAAGCTATGTGCATGACTGAGTACCACCACGGATGATAAAGATTTGTTCAGCTTGTTTGCATTGTGTTTCTTGTCATTTTGGTGAACAGGCTCTTTAATATTCCACAACGGTGAGACACATTGAATATTTGGTCTCACTCTTAATTGCCATGATGGATGTAATCCATCCAGTTTCTGATTGCAATACCTTAACGGAAGCCACAAAGACGTGCTGTGCTGTCCCTTCTAGACCAAACCCTTATACGTGTTTTCAGAGAGCTCTCTCTTACAGGATATTATGACCACAGGATATATAGTTCATGTAGTACAAATCCATGTGATCCATCCATTAGTGTCGACTAAACGTCCCTGAAGACAATGGCTAAAGTATTACCTCGGCTCTTTAGATATATCAGATTTCCCCAGACGCTAAACTTCAGATGAGAATTTAAGGCATAACCTGAAGTGGCAGTGATCAGTGTCTCTTTAATCTCTTACACAGCGAGGAAACTTAGAGAACTACCTACCTTACCAAGTAGAATAATCAAAATAAACAGTCAGAACTGCAGCCTTTATTAAGATCGCTAATGTCTTATGTAGAGTTACGTATTTATGTGCTTTTGATTTCAGATTTGTGTAGCCATTCAGTTCCATGTTCAAATTATATGCATATCATTCCACATAGTTGTGCTGTTTGAATATTCCCATCTCATTACATGTAAGTGTCTTATCAGATCATTCTGTCAGCAAAGGTACAAGCAAGTGATTTGGAGCTTATTATAGACCAAAGTCAACAGCTACTGATAAGTGAAGGAGGCAGAAACAGCTTTTAGTGCCCAAAACCGTGGTTGATGGCAGATACAGCAGCATCACACTGTAAAGATATTCATTAAAACACATCTAGGTTGATTCAATCAATTGATCGGTAACTGTTTTATTAATTGAAGAGCACTTCTTAGGCAATTTTTAAGCATTTTTTAAAGCAGACACCTTTGGCATTTTGCTCAAAGGAGTCAAAAGATATGGCCTGATTCAAGAAAGTTATTTTGTGTAGTATTGACAAATAGAGTCTATAATAAGATGAAATTCATCATAATTCAGAAATGCATGTCAAAAATATCCCTACAAATTGTCTTTAAAAGTATTTAAATTGCGTGTGAAAATGACTAAATATCATTTTCATAAATTTGTATGTTGTTTGCTTAAAAAAATGAATATATATATATATATACACACACAGTATATGCACAGATTTTTATTCATTTTATCAATTCAACTCAGGAGCAGCACAAGTAAAAAAAGTTTAGTCAATAATACGCTATCAGACATATTTGGATCTGAGTTGAAACTCTGGAAATTGATTTTATTGAAAACAGGAGTAATGAATTATATTTACAGTGTGTGTTCAGTGGGAGTCTTTTGACCATGCCATGCGACAGCTCCTCATACAGATGACTTATTCAGGACCTCTTCACAAAATGCATGTTTTCAAGGCCACAGTGCACTTCCATCTCAACGCCACTATTCTTGTGCCTGATACTCTTCCTACATAAACCTGATTATCCTACAAACACATCACTTCTGTTGCTTTATGTCATGCAGCTTAAAATGCATGTAAATGAAAACACGCTTTACTTGTTTAGGGGGTATGGTACATAAACATCACAGTGTAAGTACTGTGTTTATACTATTATCAAACAGTCAGAACTATAGACAGGAAACATCTTCTGAATAGTCATAAAAATCCCCCTGGAATCCTTCTCTGTGCTTGACTAACCACTCATCCCTCATCCTCATCCTTTTGTCTCAGAGAACGTAGGCCGCTTAGTCACGCCTGCCAAAAAGCTGGAGGAAACAATTCGCCTGGCGGAGTTAGTCATAGAGGTCCTCCAGCAGAACCAGGAACACCATGCGGAGGTGAGTGAGAACCCTCTCCTCCTCTCCTCCTCAAAACACTTTCCCTCTATGCTCTCACTCTTATCTCACTCCGCCCCACAACAGGGAGTTAGTCTTATTATCAGCCCTCTAAAAATAAAGCTGCTTTCATCTATGGGCAACTAAAAAAAAAAAAAAACCTTCACAGATGAATTTAATTTAGGAAAGCTCTAATTGGTGTCTTCGACAGACCGTGGCTACACTGAATCAGAGCGCTGTTTGAGCAGAGGCTGTAAATTAGACACAAAATGATATAATGTGTGCAGTTCTTTCCCGATAACAGTTCATAGCTCAGTGTTACAATGTTCAATACGCTGCTAAAAAAAATATATATATTACATTAGTATTATTTTAGTCCTGTATCAACAGAAGGCAGGAAGGTAAACAGGATTCAAATCAGAAATACAGGCAAGTGCATGTTTTTCATGACTTCTGCATTTCCCTTTGGCCACAATAACACAACAAAATAGAAATATAAAGTTACAAATTAAAGTCTGGATCCATTCAATTCAATCCCACTTAGGTAGAAGTACAGAACTATTAGCACTTAAACTTGAAAAATATCAAAAGTCGCTTTTTTTAAATAATCAAAAATTATTATTATTAATTATTATTAGACTAAAAGAAAATATTCCCCTGTACAACTTTGTGACAAGTGGCTAAGCTTTTTTGCCAGGATAATTTTTCTAAGTTTAAATCTGTGAAAAAACATATATATAACAATATATAATTTTTTTTTGTAATACTCATTTTGACCACAAGAGGCTGAAGTGCACCACTACCCAAATAAGCATTCTGACATGTTTCTTTCCAGGTGATTTTAATTTTTCTTTTTACTCTAAACACATGGTACATATTTTTGCATATTTTACATTGCTGCTCTGCTCCTTCTTTTGGTTATAAAGTTATTTAAATTGGCAAATGCTCTCAAAAGATAGTATGAGAAGTATATTATTAAGCACATTATTCTTTTCATTCATTTTTTTTTTGTGAAATATTGTTGAAATGAGCCTTGTACATTTATTAAATCTAGATTTGAAATTGAAAGTTGTGACAGTTCACAAGATGAAAACAACAATTCCATGTTATAACATTATGATATTTTTTTAATATAAAGTTTTTAAAAAAGTAATTAGCAACTAAACTTGTCAAATTGGTCTAGTGGAGTAAAAAGTGTAATATTTCCCTAGAAGCATAAAGTAGCATAACATTACAGTACACAAAGCTTATAATTGTATTGTAAAATGTATTTAGTCACAGAATCCTATTTGCTACTATAAACACTGAGCTTATGGAAAACATGATGAGTGTAGTTCATGATGTGTAGTTGTGTAGATCTGAAGGTGATCCAGTGTGATCTTAAAATATGCAGATAAAGCAGATTTATTGTATCTCTCTGAATATGCTTGACAGGCGGCAGTCACAAGTTCTGGAGATCAATCGGTACAGTATTTTTATTTCTTTCCCCTCCTCAGTTCCCATCACGACCCCCCTGTTTGGCATGTGCGCCACTATGGCAAGAGGCACCTTTTTAGGCAGAGAATGAACTCGTAGACACTGTAGCAGTGGGTGGGTTTGCAGGCATAGAAGTGAGAGCAAACTTGTTTAAAAATTAAAAGGCACTGTAGCTTGCGCAACATAATTGTGATCATAAAGCATGTTCATCGGGCCATAAAGAGGTTTCCTTTCTCTCCAAGCATGCTGAACCAGTAAATTTCCCAAAGTATGCTCCATGTGAACCTTTGAAGTTTGATCCACCATAAACATTTGTTTCCCCCTCCATCCAACAATTAATTTCACAGTCCGCACTTGTTCAAGCATTACTTCCCCCGGCTTCTCCTCTTCCATCCCTCTCTGCTATCTATTCTTAGTTTACAAACCCTACAAAGAAATGCCTTAAAATACATTACTGTTCTGTACATCTTCCTGTGTCCTCACTGTCATATGATTGGTGACTGTCCAAGCAGGGAAAAGAGGTATGTAGTCAAGCTGAATGAGAAACTCCCATAATGCTCTGTGCATGTCCAATCGATGATGCCTCGTCTCCTTACCCCCTACCCCCCACCCCCCACCCCTCAGCATCAGTACACTCCCTCGGGATTGGTCCCTTGACACAGTTGCATTGATACAGCACTTAAAGTCTGTCTGGCTGAACGCTGGGTCTGTCATAGAGCTCTCAAGGTCCTGTATGTCTCCCTTCACCACTATCAAAGGTTGGAGGCCTCTCTGCCTGGCGACCTTTGAGCGTTTTCCCCTCCCTCACCTGTTGGAAACTTTTACGCCACCTCCCCTCCTTAACCCTCCCTGTCCGTAGTAAGAGTCTCTCTCCTCTCCTTGAATGTGATGGAGAAGATGTTTGTTTGTTGCCTGTTTGTCAACACTAGAACTGTCAAGCTTTTATAATTTTGGGAGTGGGCAGGTAAGTAAACAGGTAAGTAAGGTTTTGACTGCCATTCCGGTGGTTAAGCCAGATGGGACGATAACTAACAAAAACTGCGACAGAAAGCATGCAGCGTAATTTGGAAAGATTGAGCTTTTATTGAACTTGGCAACTTGTTAGTCTGAATGATAAGCAAATAAGCCAAGCCAAGACTGCCAGCAAAGCAACTACTGTACTTCTGCTGTCTAAGGCCGAGGAAGTCCCAACGGTGCTAGAAAACGTCAGAGACACACTTGACTAATTGGAACAGACGAACTCCAACACAAGAGATGCTGTGTGCTGCAGTCTTTGGTGCGCCTAGTCGAAGATGTGCATGAGTCACATTCACATCTAGTGAGATATGGGTTTGTTAGTGATGTGAATGGTGGAACCCCTCATCTCTTAGCTTGAGAGAAAAGCATGGAGGGAGCGCCACATTTGCATGAGAAAAGCACCTTCCTCCTTAAATCTATAGATACTGTCATGGATATAACAAGGCCCGGACATGCAACTTCTGCTGTGTGATTCTTTTGCTGCCTATAAACTGGATTTATAATTAATCCTGCCTTTAAGCCCTAATCAATAAAAGCTGCTCTCAGAGTATGTGGCGGGAAACACACACACAAACACACACACACACAGACACACACACACACACACACACACACAGTCATGCAGACAGGTGTGTCCTTTTCTTTCAGTTAAACTACGTTTGGTTGGAAATACCAAATAATTTCAGAATCCATACAAGTATGTGTATGTGTGTATTTATGCATGTAACAGCCACTAATTATTCACAAACACAAATAAATATTTCCTAATACTAGACAACAAATGACATCTAATGCCTGCTTAAAGGAATTATTTGATATTTGAGAAATAGGCTTATTCCCTTTCTTGCAAAGAGATAAAAAGGTCGAGCCAGCTGCTTAGCTTAGCATAGCATAAAGACCAGAAAAGGGGACACGTCTGGCCAGGCACTGTCCAGGGGTTGAGCTCTAAAGCTCACTGCACACACACACACACACACACACACACATACATAGTAACTCATTTGTTTAGTGTCATGTACAGTTATGTATTAGACAGCTCAAGGTGCCAATTGAGACTGTAGACAGTTACTGTGACTTCAGAAAGTGAGCTTTATAGGTGCCTTCAGGCATTTATTTTTTCCTTCAGACAGAGCCAGAGCAGGTGCTTCCCCATCTCCAGTCTTTATGCTAAGCTAAGATAACTGGCTACCTGTCGAAACTTCAAAGATAGACAATGAGAATGATATCAATCCTCCCATCTAACTCTTGGTAAGGAACCAAATAAGCCCATTTTTCAACATATTGACCAATTACCTTAACATATACAAAGCACACAGGAGTCCAGTGGTATTTCCTCCTTTAGGACCTATAAGCTCTAGTTGTGTGTATCAGTTCCTCATTCCTTCCTCCTTGTGTCCACTTATCTCTTTGACAGTAGACCATTTAACCTGCTTTCATTCCCTCCTGCTGTGTCTCTAGGCATTTGCGTGGTGGACAGACCTCATGGTGGAGCATGCAGAAAACTTCCTGGCCCTCTATGCTATCGACATGGATGCTGCTCTGGAGATCCAATCCCCTGAGAGCTGGGATAGCTTCCCTCTCTTCCAGTTGCTCAACGACTTCCTCCGGACAGACTGTAAGCCTCTGCCTTTGTCCCACGTCTGTTCTATAGGTTCTTCGTGTATTTCTGTGCATAAACAAAAACCGCTAACATCTTTCTCTCCTCCTCCTTTTTTGCATAGATCATCTGTGCAATGGAAAGTTCCACAAACACCTTCAGGATCTGTATGCTCCTCTGGTGGTTAGATATGTGGATCTGATGGAGTCCTCCATCGCACAGTCTATTCACAAGGGCTTTGATCGAGAGTCCTGGGAGCCTGTAAAGTAAGGAGCCTCTGTCTTTATAGCAACGCTGTAGGATGGTTGGAGATGCAAGGCTTTTATATTCAGATGACAGACTGACTACGTGGAGACTGAGAAATCTGTGAGAGCAGCTGTAATGTTCACCCAGGCTTCTTGTAGGTTCACTTTTAAAGAATGATCAACGCGTGGGCTGAATAACCTATTTTTTCTGTGAAACAAATAGGCTATTTATTCTGAACGTATTCTGACTAATGCATGTATCTTACCAATCTCTCTCTGACACATTGGGATCAGGGCAACACCTAATATTTCGAATATTATTTCTGTCGTTTTGTTTTGTGAACTAACCTTCATAACGTGTGCTTTGACATGTTGCCACAGAATCAAAAGGCCTCCAGTCTGTTACGTTGCTGTTATTTATTTGTTGTGGCTTCCACATTTTTGCTTTTGCATCTTTTTATCGTAAAGATTATATGTAAGATTTATTAAGGTAAATGATAGTGAAATTCGTTTTTTCTTGATCTTTATTTGTGTTTATTCTCTTCAGTATTAAGTTGCTTCTCCCTGTCACTGCATTTAAAACAGTATATGTGTTCATCCTGAGTCCCTTTTACTGTGTAGGTCTTCTCATATAATGTGTGTCTTTGACAATTACTGTTGGTCTTGTTTATGTGTGCTACTGTACATACCTGTCTTCACCTAATTTCAGATTTTACGTTACTTTTATGATGAGTGTTACATGGCTTTCTGCAGCTCCCACACCACTGTTATGGATTCTTTTTTTCTTTTTGTCTGTCTTTTCTGCAGGAGTTTAACAAGTAATCTGCCCAATGTGAATCTACCAAATGTGAACCTCCAAATTCCCAAAGTACCAAATCTGCCAGTGCCAGTAGCAGGACTATCAGTTAACCTTCCACAAATGCCTAGCTTTTCTACCCCGTCATGGATGGCTGCTATATATGACTCTGAGTGTGTATTCAACTAGTTTACTTTAGAAATCATTAAGCAAGCAGAGGCTGCCTTGGTATGAAGATGCCCTCAGATAAAGACTGTTTTTTAAAATAAATGTTATGTATGTGTGGATCTAATTAGAGGAAAAATGTTACAAATAACGACAAAGTAAAACTATGAATTTTAGCATCATTTGTCTTGAGAGTGAATACTGTCCATGTTCATGCCAAGGGCACTCTGAGAGGTGTTAGAGTAGATGGGGTTCTGCTTTCTTAAATGAGAGGCTGTGAAACACTCTCATTTGTCTCAACATGCATGCTGTTGAGCTGAGGTGTGGAGATACAGGCCAAAATCTAAAAAAAATAAATAAATGTGAATCTATTTGGGGATTTACTGTGCAGAGAGAAGATAATAATAATAATAATAATAATAATAATAATAATAATAATAATAATAATAATAATGATAATAATAATAAACAAAACAGTATGTCCCCATTTGAAAACATTTGCAAGTCAAGATATGATGTATCTCCTCTGAGTTGTTGTCCAGAGACATTCGCTTTAGTGATCTTTAGCTTACTGTAGATTGTAGGCTCATCTCTGACCTTGACCACCTGCTAGTAATCTGACTGGGAGAGTGAAGAGTGGGTTGGATTGGAACTGATAATATGGATAGGCTTGGCCGCAGGTGTCCAGACCTGTGCCTCTCTGTCTTATCGCCCTTCCGACCACCTCCACATCTTTCCTGTAGCACTTTCCCAATCAGCTCTACTCAGGATGCCCACGAAGGTCTGCATGGTTTGTTTGGTAGTTCTTCCAGGGGCCCCACCAACCTGGGGACATGGATGTTGAGAGAGGGCCTGTGATGAGGGAAATCAATTTGGATAACGTTATTTTCACAGAAACAGGCTTGGAGCATAAAACACCATTTTAACATGCCCTCCCTCACTTCTCCATTTCCTCCTCCTTTGTCTTGACACAGTGTTGATTAGCTCCTGTATAGGCAGTGACTTTACCTGCATGTGGCCACTTCACATCCCAGTCAATAATCATACTCTGCAGCATGGTTATTGATTTGTTACAGTAAACCCCGCCCGCTCCTTTTCCCCCATACACTGACTGTCCAGAAACACCTGAGCAAACAGGAACATTTGAACCAGACCTGTCAGTATATGGTCGGAGTGAAACTGAACTGTGTTTAGGTGTAGAGGAACAGCATCCTCCTCTGCACCTGCCACAACATCCCCTCTGCCCACCCCCTTCCCACCTTTTGACCCCCTCTCTCCAGCAGTGTGACCTTTGTCGTCTTACCTGTGCGCTTGTGTGTGTGTGTTCTTGGGTCAATGGCAGTAACGGCTCTGGGACGTCGGAGGATCTCTTCTGGAAGCTGGATGCCCTCCAGACTTTCATCAGGGACCTGCACTGGCCTGAGGAGGAATTTGCTAAACACCTCGAGAGCCGCATCAAGCTCATGTCAAGCAACATGATCGAGAACTGCGTCAAGCGGTGTGTTCGTGTGTTTCTGTGGATGAGGCGAAGGATGACTGACAGAAGCAGAAATACTTTGAGGAGATACTTTACCGCATTTTTATATTGTCATCCGTTGCATTGCAGCACCAGGATGGCATTTGAGTCCAAGCTGGCAAAGAGCAGCAAGTCCACAGATTTCCGCATTTCCCCAACATTATGCACCATGTTCAATGTGATGGTGGATGCCAAGGACCAATCAGCTAAATTGTGCGCTATGGAGATGGGCCAAGAGGTAAAAACGTTGAGTAGGGCAGTGGCCGCATGTTAAAAATCACAATTTATTTGGTCTATATCCACAAGCATGAAGTGAGTATAAAATGCTGCTCTTTTCTTTTTTCTTTCTTTTTTTCTGCAGAAACAGTTCCACTCCCAAATAGACGATCTTATTGAGGAAAGTGTGAGGGACATGATCCAGCTTCTGGTTGCAAAGGTACATCTCTGTACATCAGCTGTAGTAGCACTTTATAAATCTGTCAATGGATCAGAACAAAAGGGGGATGCGGAGCTTACAAGTTGCAACGTTACAACTGTGGTCTTTCCTTTGTTTCTCAGTTTGTTGCCATCCTAGAGGGTGTTTTGGCCAAGATCTCCAGATATGATGAAGGCACCCTCTTCTCCTCATTCCTCTCATTCACGGTGAGATGAAGCTTCTTGCTTTTCACTTCCTCAGTACCTCATTGTCCTTGAACTGGTTGCTTCTGCAGCATCACTCAGTAAATTAGGGCTGATTATCTATACCTTTTGAATATGGACCAAAATGTGCCAGTAGAGCACTAAAGTACCTAAAACTGGCATGAAATGATTCCTCTGACTCATACTGACTTTGCTTGTTCTTTCATTAGACAGTTTCTGCCTTACTTTTTTCAGCTTCAGACTGAATTTGATTTCGAAAACCTTCTTGTATGGCTTTAACAAGTTTTGAAAGAAGAAAAACATGTTTATATCCCTATTCTTTTGTACTGTTCTGGTATTAAAATTCACAGACATCACATCGGCACTATTATCAAATGTTTTTTAAAGATGTCCAGCTCTAATGATACAAATAGCTGACAATTTCTCATATACACTCCTTTGTTTGATAATTTTGTTCTCATTTCAGGTGAAAGCTGCCTCAAAATATGTGGATGTACCTGTAAGTTTAATAATAGCCTACCCGCTTGTTTATAGTTATGTTAAGTTGAACAAAATACAATGAATTTTAATCATCTCTCTGTTTTTCTTTTCTGTCCTCTTTGATCAAAGTTATTTGTGATTCAGCTGGTGTTTGGTCATTTCTTCCCTGGCTGACCCTGCTTTGTTTCCGTTTTTCAGAAACCTGGCATGGACGTGGCCGATGGCTATGTGACCTTTGTGCGCCACTCTCAGGATATGCTTCGTGATAAGGTCAATGAGGAGGTGTATATAGAAAGGTTATTTGATGTAAGTAAGATGCCGTCTCCTCCTCACAAGAAGGGAGGGGCCTTCCAAAATGTGGCAAAACAACAGGGCAGGGAAGGATAAGTCCCATTTTGAGACCAGGAAATATATTTCAGCCTGGATGAAGAGGCTTTTCTGATCCTCTACCCACTCTTAACTTTTCTCTTTCTTCCTGTCTCTATTCTCTCTGAACCTTAGCTGCTGCCCTCTGCATTCTGGTGTGCATTGCCACAGTGCTTTTGGGCCTTTGTGTGTTAAAAAAGGAAACTTTTATTTACAAAGAGTCCATAAAAGCATCCTCAAAAGGATTATATGAAGCAGTGCTCTCTGGAAAGGACAGAACTATCCATAGTCGTCATCTGTCAGCACACTAATTTATATTTGTAGCTAACCACTACACTCAGAAACTTTCCACGTAAAGCATGTCAGCTTCCTGAAGAAATGACACTCAGCCCACTTGGTCCAGTCCACAGGGGTGCACCCATGCAGTTTTTCTATGTGAACTGAAAATGCTGGGTGTAAGATGCACTGCTGGATGGGCCATGGAGACATAATGATGTCAAACTCAGAGGCTGACATGTCACAGACCCTTGTACCATTAGAGCAGTGGTTCCCATCCTGGTGGTCAAGACCCTGCTAAGCTGTCACAAGATTAATCTGAGAGGTGATCTGAGGTGGTTTACACAACAGGGCAGGATTCACAAAACGAAAGCTCATTTTCTGACTTCTTATTTTTCTTTACTTATTTTCATTTACTTAGTTTTTTTTGTTTGTGTAAAATCCCTCTACAGCAGCTTGTTGCACCAGTTTCAGGATAATGTCAGCACCAACTGCTACGTAACTTTTAGTTTTATACTAAACTTGCTGCTTTGTGCAACTGCAATATTATTTAAACTACAATTTAATGAAGTCAACTGTAATGAAAAGAGTGAGATGTTTTACCTCTTTCATCTCTCTTCCATCTAAAATGGGACAGAAAGTCATTACTAAGCAGTTACAGAAATTAAGCCGACAGTGTTTAATTAAAAAGGAGAAAGTAATGCGTGTGACAAAAAATGATTGACTTTTTGTCTGTACCTTGTTAATCAACTGTGGATACAGTCAATCATTTTTTCATGATTGATTAATAATGAAGTCATGGTTTTGATTAAATAATCAATCATTTGGTCAATCAGTGGAAATATCGTTAAAATAACAGTCCAAATCCCAAAAATATTTGGTTTATACTAATGTCAGTCAAAGAAAAAGATTTCAGGAGCTGGGACCATAAAAATATATAAAATAACATACATCTTTCTAAACATGGCTGTACTCATAATTGCAGTTTTAATGATTAACTGCAGAAACAGAGGTCTCTTCTAACAGGCATCAGATGTCATTGATGTCAGAAAGACGTTGGACTCTAATGTTGGCCAGACAATAATTTTGTTTGGAAATGAAAGTAAGTTGATGTCAAAACACGACACTGGCTAATTGACATTGTGACATTTAGCTGTTGATCGGTTTTTGCTCATGACTAGAATGCCTGTAGCTATGTCAAGATAACATTGGCATGTGACATTTAGAAGACGTTGGGTTTTGGTCACTTACCAACACAAGTTAAAACCAGTCAGCTGTTGTCATTATTCTATGTCAAATTAATGTTGGCTTTAGACATTGTCCTGATATTGAATTAAGGTCACCAGATGTCACAACCTGCACTCAACCAAATGCCGGTGTCTAATGAGGGTGGTGGTCAGCTAAGTGCCTGGAAGATTGGCACTTATATAAAGATTATTTATATAAAGTATATAAATATAAAATCCTTCCATTAACTGCAACTCCAGCAATCTCTGTCTCAGATGAATACAGGGTATAGACATCAGTCTTTGTCTGCAAGTAGCTATCACTGTAATTTTATAAAGAGTTTGGTCTAGACCTGCTCTATATGTAAAGTGCCTTGAGGTGACTTTGTTATGATTTGGTGCTACATAAATGAAATAAATTGGAAATTTGAATTTGTACAGCACAACACTGGGTGAGCACATCAGTGTCATCATAATTGTAAAGCAATGTAAGAAAGATACTTTAGCTCTTTTTTAACTCTCTCCAGCGACATAGATGTACAGAGGCTGTAGATGCAGATTTAAGTGCCATCCTAATTTCATCCAGACAAACTGGTGCAACACCCTGCAGGGCTCGATCAAATTTATGAAAATGAAGCAATCAGATGGAAACATCATTCTGATTTAACTGCTCACAGTTCACAGGCAACCTGTGGAGACGAATCACCATGGACTTGGCTATTAAAGGTCTCAAGCCCAAAAGGTTGGGAACCAGTGTGTTAAAGGGTGAAGAGAGCACTGTCTTACAAAAACATAATCCTAACGGGATACATTGACAGTAATGTGTCCTCCATGTGTGATTTGAACGACACATAATGCTGTGATGTGTGCTTCATGTCATTCAAGAAACTATTTGTATGGACCTGTGTCTCTACAGGCGTGTGACGGCTTTGTGTGCTGGACAGATTTTGTGAGGCAGTGACGTGAAGTTTTTATGTCTGAGAGACACAGAAGTCTCCCTTTGGTTTTCTATTTTTGTGTTGGCTGTAGAAGCAAGAGTCTTGTGCCAGATAAAAATAATTTATTTGTTTTGTTTTGTTTTTTATTATTATTTCTTTCTTTTTGTGGGTTGAGAGTGAGGAGTGATGCTGTTGTGAAGTGGGTCTGCTTCTGTCTTTGAGGTCCACACTGGCTCCCCTGTCTAGTTCTGTGTTGTCAGTTTTTCTAATGTGGACCCCCGCCTCCCTCCCTCCTCCCTCCCTCCCTCCCTCCCTTCGTGTCCTCTGTGTGGCCCCGAAGTTGCACCGAAATCCTACTCAGCACTGTCATGTTAAATGAAAGATTCCTCCAACTGTTAATGTTTCAGTTTTAGTTTCAGTTTAGTTAAAGGATGTCAATGTTATTTTCTTTCATTTTAATGCATTTCCATCAATCCATCCATCCAGCCATTTGCATGCATCTGAAAAATGTTTCTAGATGTTGCATAGGCTCTACTTTATCTCTCTTTCTTCCACTAATTTATTTCAATCCTTTTATCTCCTCTTTTCTGATTAACACCATCCCTGCTGCCTCCTCTCTTCAAAAAGTGGCACTTATCTCTAGTGTTGCGTTGCGTTGTTTTATCACATTATGTTGGTTGGCATGATTTTAAAGTCAAATAATCTTCCTGTGTACATCTTCTAGCATGACCCTCCTCCTCAGAGTTCTGCCTCATTTGCACATAGAGCAAGTCTTCCTTAGCACGTACTCTGCCACCCACCCACGAGGTCTGCATGCACTGCACGCTCAACTCGACTGTGAAGTGGACAGGCATCTGCATATCAGGCCTCAAGTCTTAAACCTTTCAGCCATTCAACTAATCCAGATCTAAATAAACTAAATACTAAACCTCTACCACCAAACAGATGAAATTTTTTACACTTCTAATTCGGGCCTCATAAAGCTTCTTGCGTTCCTGCCTACTCACATGGTTAAAGTTGACTTCTTTTCTTGATATTGGAGGTATGACAACTGTTTCTATTAGACTTTGGTGCTGTTCTCTTGTAACTTTAAACTTGACACAGTCTGGCAAACCACTGCCCAAATCAATGTAGGGAAAAGGTACAAGAAAATAGCACCGCTGCTCCCTGCCTGCTAACCATTTACTCACTCTCATTCTATTTTTCTTTTGCTAATGAACTTGTGTCAAAACTATAATTTCAATTCCCCATAGTAGTTTTCTCTTCAATCAGCGTAGGGTATTTTAAATGCAGCTCAGGTTTTCTATTGAATAAATTATAAATAAAGGCAAAGTAATTGCCTTCAGTGATTGATGTGCATTGCAGCTTTTACAAAATATTGACTTGGCTTTTTTTTAGTATTCCAAAGGATAATTACAGTTCAAAACAGATAAATCTGTCAACACTTTATGACTTCCCTCTGTTTTATTATTTTTGTCAAGTAGCTGTAGTGTCAGTGCTCTGAGTAAATTAGTCTAAAATGCCTCCTTTCAGCTCTTCAGACTGCTACGAATGCAGTTTGGATGTGGATGTCAAACCTGTGTGTGTGTGTGTGTGTGTGTGTTAGTGTGTGCGTGTTGGGAACACCTACTGAAACAAACCTTAAGGCCCAACGTGAATGGCTTCATGACTCAGTTTAGTGGGTAGTAAATGTATCTTAATGAGATTAACTTTGTCATTACGTTACAAATAGTGATTTTAGACTAAGATTCATGTTCAATTCCAACACATCTCAGGGAGGAGGTATTACATAAGTATCAGTCGGTAAGTCTCTGTTTGATACATTTAAAGACCCTGAAAACCTGTTTCCTCAGTCAGCTTCTTATGATGAGTGAACGGTCCTACAATAAAGGAGTAGTTCAACATTTTGTAAGCTACACTTATTGTCATCATCTTCACATTTAAGTTAAATATCAATATCTGACTCCAAATATATTAAAACACCTGTATTTTGCATTTTTAAAGTAAATACACAGATGTATTATTATGTTACATTAATATTATATTATCTTATTGTAATCTGATGAAAAACTCTTATATAATAATATTCAAAAGGGGAAGTTTTTCTAAACTTTAACTTTGATTTATTAATAGACTTTCATATTAGATGGCATCAAAAGATCTTTTTTGATTTGAACTCAGGTTCTCAGGGGCTTTAAACCAGATGGAGTGGGTGAGCTGAGTAGTGAAATCTAAACATTTTTGTTTTTTATAATCTAAGTTGCATGGAAAAAAAGAGAAACAGTTGAAACAAGCACAGTAAAACTGTGGCTTGTGATTCTTTTGTAGCCGTTAAGATTTATTTATTTTGAACATGACGTCATTCTTACATCACTGTCCTGTAAACTTGCATTGATTTCTAATTTGGACTCATAAAATGCAAGAGTGGTGAGGTGTCTCGTGAGGTGGGACAGACACTCAACATTAATCCTCACTAACTGTACACATGTTTGAAGTGACTGTAAAAAACCATCTCTGATGTTTTATTGAAGTGATGCTGAAATACACACACTGGGGGAGGGGCTTGAATGATGATGTTATTGTCACATGCTGTGTTTTTAGTTTTAGTGCTCCATGTTTGTCTTAAAGCTTAGTCTTATGTTATGATGTCTTGAGTACGTGTGTGAGTGTGTGTTTTGCTGGAGAGTGTTGTGTTTATGTGTTTCAGCAATGGTACACTGCCACCATGAACCTGCTGGGGACTTGGCTCACTGAACGCATGGATCAGCAGCTCCACGTCTACCAGCTCAAGATCCTCATCAGGATCACAAAGGTAAGAGGGCACATACCTGGCAGCTCGACGCCCAATGCAGAAGTCGCGGCGTCCCACAGCTGTGCTGAAGCTTCTCTGTCCTCTGTAGAAAAAGTACCGGGACTTCCGCCTGCAGGGCGTCCTCGACTCCACCCTGAACAGCAAGATGTATGATACGGTGCGCAACAGGCTGACCGTGGAGGAGGCCACTGCTTCAGTGAGGGAAGGAGGCATGCAGGGCATCTCCATGAAGGACAGCGATGAGGAGGATGAAGAGGATGACTAGAGCCCGTGCACTGACTCTCCAGCCCCTCCGTCCCTGAACCTTCTCACCCCAACTCCCCCTTTAAAACACTTTTGACTTTAGCCTGGTTACCGATGCATGTACCAACTCAGATAGCCACTCTAGGACCTCTTCGTCAGCTCGAAATGCCTATGAAGGAACTATTAACTATAAAAAATAGTACTTATACTGAGGAAAATCAAAATAAAAATATTTAAAAAATAACCATGATTGGCAGTTTAGCTGTGTCATGATAAAGATAGCACCTATCTTTGTTTCATTCATTTCTAAATTCATTTCTATGTGTTACTAAGCAATATGGAGAACCATTTGTTTGACAATGTTGAGTGAGATTAATAGGTGTGTCCCTGTCCAATGCAAACCTATATGGCGCTTCTTTGTCGTATTCTACATTCATTAATGGTACATTGTCGTGATGATGAGTGTGTGGACCCTTTTCTTTGTCTTGTCTGTTTATAAGTGAATGCCAACTGCTTCAAACTGAAAATAAACCTCTGTATTTGTTTACGGCTGTTACAGATAAACTGTCGTCTACTCACTGTTATTAACATCAGCAGTAAGTCTAGACCTGCATTTTTATCATGTGTCAATGCTATGTGATCTCATCTCAATTACTAATTAGACATGGTTCAATGGGAATCTTGAACTTCAACAAGTGGGTATTCTAGAGATGCAATATTCTCATAGCTCCATTTTGATAACTTGGGAGATTCTATTTTTATTTCAACATTTAAAGGCCTTGAACAGGTTCTATTTTAATTGAGTTGCACTTTTACAGAGAAAAGAGCAAAAATAATTTTTTTTATTGAAAAAAAAAGTTGGTCCGTCTTTGTTCTGTAATTGTGTAGAATGAGATGTCTGGCATTTGTTTGGGTCTCACTGTTGTTTTGTATATATTATATAAATATATATATAAATATAAAATGCTGTACATTGCATTCTGAGCCATTGCTGCATGCCTGTGGGTTCCCACCCTCCCCAACGCTTTCTGTTTTCTGTGTGAATTAGCTGGTGGATTCATTCTTGCTTTTGCCTTATGAAAGCCAACAGTTGTAATATGCAAGAGCTGTGGCCTCTAAATAAAAATTATTGTACATGTGCATCCTTCTGTCTTGTTTACACTATATTTACATATGTCCTTAACTTCCTCTCAAAAATAACTCAAGTCTAAACAGATACGACACATATGGTTAGATTCAGTGTGATTTACACACCCTGAGTATTTCATGCCACAGCAAATAAACCTCCAAAAATCCATTTAAATGAGAGAAAACAATGCTGTTTAAGACTCCAGAACTTGTCTGGGGATCATCACCCTTTATAAGTCTTCAGTATCAAAATTATCCCCTAATATTTGTTTAGACATGTACACAATATTGGTGCTAATTATCCAAAAATGTTAACAAGGTTAAAAATAAATATAAAAACAAAAAAACTGTCTCCAAATAGTTTATGAAGTCGTTTTTAAATTAGCTCCACTGCTATGAACAATAATTAAAATGCTACTCTCATGCTAATGCATAAGTATTAATAACCCAATACCCACTCTTTGTAATAAGTATATTATGATATTCCTTTCCCTTCACCAGTTGCCTGATGACAGACTAACAGCAGGGGGCGACAGGATGAAGTGGTTACTGATTTTCTTAAAAAAAACAAACTCATCCATCAGTGGTTGCATGTAATACAAGGATGCTGTGCACCCAAACCCAGACTTTATTTAACGTATAGCAATACAGTTTACCTATTAAATAACACTATGACACTATAATGATATATTACAGTATCATAGGGACATACTGCTATGATACTATCATATAAACGTGATATGAAGGACAAAACCAGTTTATCATTTATTTAAGTTACAAATCAAACTTTACCACCACCCAGGCTGAAACCCACTAAGGATGGTCCCTGGACCATTGACCAGATATCATGAAAATGTGGTTTAAACACCAGCATGGACCTCTTGAAGGGGCAGGTATGAATGAGGATTTAGCAGTGGAGATTTGAATAAAGTACAATCCATCACAGGGCCACTACACAATTGAAATCTTTGTATGAAAATACAAACGTCTATGGTCACAAAGGTTAGTTTAAAGTCAAAGTCATTTGTTTTTGAAGCAACAGCACTCGTTTTTTTAAATGAGTAGAAATATCAAACAGAGAGTATGCTGGCGTTCATACAATAAAAAATAAAATAAAATAAATTTGATAAAATAAAATAACTATAGTTGCTGCAAAGAAAATTTTTGTTGCAGAGCTAAGTGTTAAGCAATCTGGACTTTTCTCCAAATGTTGGAGAGTTTTCACTGGACTTAGTAAACTCCCCTTTAGCAGAGAAGTGAGTGTTATCACCAAAAAAAAAAAAAA